>JABACO010000009.1:7900617-7998117 GCA_013339895.1 Ephydatia muelleri
CTTTTTCTTACAGAACGTTGTAATCATTCTCTGTCTCGGTGCCTAGCAAAGATGGTGAATGAAGATCAGAAAAACTGGGATGTCAAAATTGAAACAGTTCTCGTGGGCTACAGGCATCTTGCCAAGCTTCAACAAACTATTCTCCATTTTTTGCTGTTTCAAAAGGAGATGCGCCTTCTCATTGACAATGAAATCATGCAAAATGAGGAGTCACACAATCATATGGAGAGTGAGATGAGCATTGTGATTGAAGCCCTTTTGCAGACGAGAGAGAAACTTTGTGAAGCCACAGGTTTAAACATATCATTAGCCCAAAGAGAGCAAAAGGAATTGTATGATAGAAAACACAATTCAAATGAGCTGCAAGTTGGCACTACAGTCTTAAACAAGAACACTCGTCAAAAACAGTGTAAAGGTGGTAAAATGGATGACCGTTGGCTTGGCCCATATCCTATTAACCGATGCATTGGAAGAGGTGTGTATGAGTTAAAAAATATGGAAGAGGCTGTCTTAATGACAAAAGTTAATGTTAATAGATTGAAAGTTTACAAATATCCAGATGAACACAAAGAATCAAATGAAGATATGGATGCTAAAAGTGAAAAGAATGAAGGAACAGATGCTAGAAGTGACGAGATGAAGAAGCAGATGCTAAAAGTGAAGAGAATGGAAGGAAAGGTGGATCAAATAAAGATAATGGAAAGGAAAGTGCATCAAATGAAGATAATGGAAAGGAAAGTTCATCAAATGAAGAGAATGAAGGATCAGATGCTAAAAGTGAAGAGAATGTATGGAAAGGTGGATCAATGAAGAGAATGTATGCGAAAGTGGATCAGATGAAGAGAATGGAAAGGAAGGTGCCTCAAATGAAGAGAATATATCATATCATGCCAGAGTTGTGAATGATTTTGATATGTGCAGTACACAAGTGTTACAGCAAATCAGCCAGAGTACCATAACTAGATCTATTCAGCAGAAATATGCTGTCTCAACTTTTGACACACAGTAAGCAATGCTGCATTTCAAAGATGCACATAAATAGCATTCCATTATCCATCAAAGGAAACTTCCTATCATGGTCACAAAGATTATCAAATACATTGAGGCATATTTTTTATATGTAGGCATGCACACATATAAAGAAGCATTTGCGGATCTTATGCAAAACAAATAAACTGAGGTGGAAGGGAGTTTATTTGAAATTAAAGGGCAAATGCCAAGTAGAACTGAAATAGCACAGCTAGCTGACACATGGCCAGTAAAGGCATTTGGACCTCTGGTAAGATGTTTCCTTATGTATGTATGTGCATACATGCTAGTCTAACATTTGTTTATCATGATAATAGAATAGGGAGATCTGTCACTATGTTGTTCAGCTAGCAGATGACGAATATGCAGAAATTGGTTACACCAAATCTGGGTTTATTTTGCTCTCAATAACTTACTTCCTGAGGTACATATTTGAGCAAATGATTTTTTTGTGTAAAGCATATGTGTTCTTACTCAGGTAATGATCACCACAATATCAAGGTACTATAGAGTTGCTTATGATGTGGCTGCTGAACGCTACATAAATAAAACGCTACCGTCATGAGTTCTCACAAATGCCACCATCAACGAGTTTTCAATAATTGTGTATTGCACGATAATAATGTTTTTAAACCATTAATTGAATTAATCAGTAATTCATCACAACACCGAAACTCTAATGACCAGAGATTGTATGACCAACGTAAACGTGAAATAGAGCATGGCTCCTTCACCCCACTTGTCTTTTCAACATCAGGAGGGATGGGTAAATGCACAAGAGACTAGCTTAACTATTGCTTGGATACGTTGCCGTCTTGCCTTCTCCCTTCTTCGCTCTGATTTCATAATGTGCATGAGAGGTGCACGGTCATCACAAGGTAAAGCCTTCCATCACAATGCCATCGACATAGTTGATTAAGCCTGGGCTCCCTCTCAGTCAGCAGAATAGCAATGTTACGCGTATACGCTTCTGTTTGTATGGCATTGGATGTATTGCAATCGATCAGCACATCCCGTTTGTTCTAAGCTTTGGGCTGTCCAAAAGTATGCATTTTATTGTGTATATGTGCTATAAATCGGCACGGGCCTATATACATACTTCTATGTGCTGGCTATATCAAAATCGATATCGTTATATGGGGTCCCTAATTCTACGAAGGGGTCCTCAATTATCCGGTGATTTGGGGACGGGGGTCCCTAATTCTATGCGTCCCTAATTCTACGTGACACTGGCATTACCATCGTATCCCGATACGGACAGTGTATACTTTGAAGCACTGTCTCCGACAGAGGGTAAATCCACACGCAGTGTTGAAGATAAGAGGGCGGTGATTTCATTAATGTGTCGAAGACCCAGCCAGATCTCTCCGTTCAAATTCCCAAATCCATTGACGTATTGATCCCAGTTACGATAGAAGTCAACCGACCCGTCTTTTCTCCTCTGGAATACAGTCCCTCCTCCATTATCGGTGGACATGTCGCAGTAGACCTTGAAGGCTTGCTTGGAAGGACGAATGGTGTACACACCACTGTCCCTGCGTCCTCTCGAGTAGGCGTCTTGGCAATAGGTACCTGCGTGCAGAGTATATATATACACTGTCTGATATTTACGGCCTCGCGCACACGTGTGTAGACAAGCACAGATGCACGTTGCACACACGTCATATTGAACTATAGACTCACGACTCTTGCGTCGGTAGTTGTGGTTGCAAGTGCATGTACAAGCTGGTTCATCGTCATCGTCCTTGTAGCGCCCGTAGTTGCTGTTTGACTTGCAAGTGCATGTACAAGTTTTATCTTCGTCTTCACCGCGCATGGCATCTGATAAAACACTAGAGTGATGTGCGATGCGCAATGTGCAACGTCCAACCATCAAATCACACATGCATGCATCATGTTATATTATTGTCGCGTTTACAATAATAATGATGACACATGGGCCCTGGTTATTAAAGCAGGTGGATGACAGCCTGCAGCATGTAAATGCCTATTGTTCCATCCATGCACGTTACTGATATATGTACTAGCATGCAAGCCATTCAGTCAGGATCAAACTGAGTTTTATACCATGTACACATGTACAATATAATACTTACCAACTTCGTCTTCCTGGATTAAAGCATCGCTCGACATGTCGTTGTCCTCGGATTCCTTCACTGTTTTTAGGAACATTTTATTTATCTGCATGCATGCATGCAAAATTATTTAGTTGTATTCAACAATAAAATGCACACTGATTCAATACATGTACGTGTACTTGTAGGCTGGATAGCGGTGCTATTCATTGGAACCAATGCTCATTCGAGTTACAAAATCGTTTATTCATGCACACTTTGGCACATCCATGCACGCACGCTAACCATCTACGGTATGAAGTTCTTCCAGTATTCTAGCTCCAATTGGCAAATCGTCGTTCTTTCCAGCTTGCATTAGCTCTGTGAAATAAATAAAGGATTGACGCTATATATTGTAATCTAACCTGTCTTAGGTGGTCCGGTAAGGCTGCTGACCAAATTGCTAACGTCTTTTGCAATATCGCGTTCTGCTACCTCCTTGATGGCGTTGGGCATGCCATTGGAAAGCACACAAAGACCAATGACCAACAGTAGTGAGGCTATGGGCTTCATCGTCGTCATTTAGATCGCCACGTTTCTGCGATGCCGCACAAAGAAAATTTTCCTCGTTTTATACTTCGCTTCGTCCAATCATCGTCGTGTTTCCTTCATACCAGGCACTGCTTGTAAGCATGCTCTCTCATTCCTGGTAGATTACAAAGCATAACTCTGACTGATTAACATGTAGTAGTGTTTAGTAAGACATATCCAGAAATGAGCGGTCAAAAGTCAGAATAATTTATTCGCGGTTTGCGAATCACCGAATATTCCCGTATACCTTCCCATACCAATGTATGGGTTAGTTGTATACCAAGGACGCCAGATTTTTCCCAGGATTTGAAATTTGAAAATGTTAGTACACTACATTTGTTATGATTTTAGTGGTGTCGCCGTATTTTTCCTATTTAAGCTGGGGCTTCCCTAGGATTGTCATAACATTGTCCCCAAATGTACAGGTAGTCAATGAGAAGGGTTTCTCATTACAATATTCCACGGTCATTTGTGTCAATACCTTTACGATTTACGATTTTGATATTTGAAATAATATAGCTAGTACATCGAAGAACTATAAAATGTACTAAAAACTAGGCCTTCCTATAGAAAAATCGGCTTCCATACCCGGGAGAAGCATTTCATGTTGAATCTGTACGTTCCTCCTCTCGTGCCCTCAAAATTGACTCACGTGCGGATAGTACCATAATGCTGTGTAGTTGAAGTGTGGCCCTCCTTCAGTTTTTTGATGCCATGAAATCGGTCCCAGACCTCTCATCGCGCTGTCCAAAAAGGTTTTCTACCAGTTGAGTTACTATGCGATCTTACCCGATGCGATCGGGATCGTTTGTATAAATCGCGCATACAGTACTATCCAGACGTAGCTTCTTGACACACGCGTGCGCGCGTCACGAGTGATACCCGTGCGTGACTCGAGCATACTTGTGTTTCACACGCATCAGGTTAGTCGTGGCGCGAAGCGACATTTCGAGACACGAACTCGCGTGATGGCACCCACTCCCTCAGTTGTAAAATACTATGGACAAAATTTCTACAATTCAGGAGCCCTTTGCTTGAATGCAAAACTAAGTTGTTTGTGAAGCCAGAACAGAGTAAGACTATGAGCTGTGTGAGTTGTTGTGTGTGTGTGTTTGTACTGTGTGCGTGTGCGTGTGCGTGTGCGTGGTGCGTGCGTGTGTATGTTTGTGTGTGTATGTGTGTGTATGTGTGTGTGTGTGTGTGGTGTGTGTTGTGTGTGTGTGTGTGGGTGTGTGTGTGTGTGTGTGTGTGTGTGTGTGTGTGTGTGTTGCTTACAAAGTGTGCACTAGTAGACCTAGCTTGACCTTACAATTGTGTGCTATGTAAACTGTGATTAGCCTAATCTGATTTTAGACTGCCTGGGGTACAAGTACATGTAGCAAACAGTAGGTCCAGGGTAGGCCTATGTAGGTACGTAGGTCCAGGGTAGGTACATGTAGGTCCAGGGTAGGCCTATGTAGGTACATGTACATGTAGGTCCAGGATAGGCCTACATATAGGTCCAGGGTACTAGTATAGGCCTATGTACAGTTAGGTACATTGTAGGTCCAGGGTGGTACAGGTGGTGATGAACACGTAGGCAAAGATGAGGAGAGTGAAGATGAGGATAACTATTCAGATGGAATTGAAGTTGACTAAAACCTACAAACACCTGGACCCTTGCACAAGTACATGCATGTACTGAATTACAATTGTATGGCCCTTGAAGATAATTTCATTATGTGGTAGGTCCATTGTATGCTATGTAAACTGTGGTTAGCTAATCTGATGTTAGGCTGCCTGGTAACTTCCAGTTCAAACTGTGTACCTATGTCTTAAAAGCACACACTTTATATGTGTAGCACCTATATACAAACCACACATTGTGTGCAGCGATGGTGATGGCATGCACGGGAGCATTAGTCCTGATGCCATAAACTTCACAATCAAGTACATGATGGGAGGGGGGTGAGTGGCCTGATGCAAAGCCTTTGGCCTAGTGGTAGAGGCATTTTAGTCTGTTGCATAATGTCCTGGTACTTTGTTGTTCTAGGGTTCAATAAGAGAGCTCTGTTTTAAAAGTCTGTTTGGGACTGTTTCTATGGAGATGACAATCCTGTATCTATTTTTTGTACTGGTGAAGAACAGCAGGGTCCAGGAACCCAATTTTGAGACTGAACATCTGGAGTCATCCACCTCAGGCTCAGTGAATTTACTCAATCAGAGTTTTGACACTAGGTTCCAACAAACCAGGCAAGATGTCTGCTGGTCCGGAGGGCATGCACTTCTTCATCAAGTGGTCCAAAACCAACCAGATGGGCAGGTGTGTTCAGCGTACCAAAGGCAGGCACATGTGTCCAGTTCCAGCAATGGAGGCCTACAGAGAATGTTGTCACTGTTCCACTCACTCCTCACCCCTCTTCCACTTCAAAGAGGGAGAACACTCACATCTAAGAGCTTCCGCTCCACCTTTCTACCCCTGGTATGGTGGAGCTATGTGGCTACAATCCAGCCAAATATAACACCCACATTGGTGCAGCCATGTACAGTAGCTGCCAGAACAGGCCTTCCCACTGACACCATTTGGAACCTCGGAAGAGGTGAAACAAAGCATACCAGACATACGTATTGGTGCAGCCACAGTACATGTAAACTCTAATTGCTAACTAGCAATAGCACAAATTGTGCATGTTTTAACTGCACATTACATGTATCTATGTTCACACAAACCACACACTGTGCAGAGACAGGGGTTGGGCCTGATGCCATAACATGGGAGGGGGGTGGAGTGTGCTTTGACCCTGATGCAGGGCTTTGGCCTAGTGGTAGACTGAGCAGCGCCCCGATGTGTAGAAAAAGCTTTCCTTAATGTAAGTATATATTGTGATAGCGCTCTTCCATTGGCGAAGTCCCAGAGAGTGCTTCGCAGTTAAGCGCTTTACGTGTATTGATCGACGCACACATGCAGGCAATATTGAAAATGCGGCACATTCAGACTTGATGTTAATCGATCTAGGTAAGACTGAGAAGCCTACGTAGGTCGTAGCTGTACTGGAAAGTGCTAACGAATCATTTTTTTCCCCATATGGAGAAATGGCCCATACATAGGCGGTCATCTTGCTTTTTGTTTTCAAATTGAATTTCAAACACGTTTATAATTTACGATAAATCAGATTGATTGTGATTCTGTGATTTATAAGATTATACCATTAACCATTCGTAAACTACAATCAAGACAAAAATTTAATTTCTACCGCGCATAATTTATTCATAAACGAAGTAGTCATTACGTAATACCTTGCGTCATCTTAGAATAAAGCTATAATTATTAAAATTATGTCGGCTAGCTAGTGGGGTTGGTTAACTTCAATGTAACTATCAATACAATTTGAATTACAATTATAATTGAACCGATGCATTAATGCGTCACTTGCACTGGAGATGTGGAGCGCATCAATTAGGTACAATGATGCATGCAGGGATCGAACTACGTATGCCCTTCATGCTTTCATCTTCTGAGACGCAGGTGTATACTATGTGAATTTAGTAGCGTAGGGTGTGTTCGGCAGTGGGTAGTGTTCGGCCCTACAGGTATGTGCATATCTTGGAAGGAGTAGATATGGCCTTCTCTCTATACTAGTACAGTTGGCCATCTCTCTATAATGGTGCACATCTACCTGTACTATAACCAGTGGTAGCCTTCTCCCTTTACTCTCGAACCGTTAATTGCCCGTCTCCTTATACTGTTGGTCATCTTCCTTTATTGTTAGACTGGTGGCCTTCTCCCTGTACTGCTGGTCTTCTCCCTATACTGTTCGCCTTGTCTTTATACTTTTGGCCTTATACTGTTGGCCTTCTCCCTATATACTATTGGCCTTCTCCCTATTCTGTTGGCCTTCTCCCTATTCTGTTGGCCTTGTTGAGTGTGGATATGGTATACTGTTGGCCTTCTCCCTGGGTATTCAAATTAGGGGCAAACCAGGGGGTGGATAGGGGGTGGGAGCGGTAAATCCCTGCCCTGTCCAATACCATACACTGTATATGAACTACAACTGTTTACACTGGTACAGGCCTGCACATCCGGTGGGTGTGGCCAAAGCAACTCCTGCAGCTTGAAGATATTACAAGCCATGCCCACATCCAAGGCTGCTCCCAATGTTACTGCTCTGAACGCTGTGACTGCACTGTCCAATACTGCTGATCCAGTATGATGTGTGGGATTGGGGGGGGGGGGGGGGGGGGGGGGGCACCTTTCTTGGGGAAACCCCACCCTTTGGAAGTGTTTGATCTCCGATTATTATATATACCCCACCCATTTATTGTGACCACCACTTGTATTTGTCCCGCTCACACCGCATGCTGTGTAAGTACATGTAGGTGCCACACCCCATGTATTGCAATGAAAATCAATGTGAGGCTCGTGTGTGTGTGTGTGTGTGTGTGTGTGTGTGTGTGTGTGTGTGTGTGTGTGTGTGTGTGAACATATGTATTCATGCATACTCACATACATGTACATGTATATGCACACTGTCGTGTGTGTGTGTGTGTGTATTTGTGTATGGTTGTCACATCTTGGTCCCTTTCACAGCACCATTGGGGTTCCAAGCCCTCAGCTTCGGGCACTCTCCTCTTCCTCTGTCAATGTGATGTAGTTGAACCCCTCAGTTCCCAATGGGATCATCACAGCTTGCAATGTGTAAGCTGTTTCCGTACTGGGGAATGTCCTTCTCACTACCTCCAGTGTTCCATGGTACATAACCTGCAGCCGTCAACGCAGGTACAGCTTTGTGGAAGCAGCATGTACCACAGCTGGATGTCAGACTGGTGGTGTTGCCAATGTCACAACACTGGATAGTGGTATGTATACGTTGTGTATGTGGACCATTTGTGTGTGTGTGTGTGTGTTGTGTGTGTGTGTGTGTGTGGTGTGTGTGTGTGTGTGTGTATGTGTGTGTGTGGGTGTGTGTTGTTTGTGTGTGTGTGTTGTGTATGTTGTGTGTGTTGTGGGTGTGTGGGTGTGTATTACATGTATGTGTGTGGATGTTGTTTGTGTTGCAGGTACATGTACGTGTGTATGATTTGGTGTTGTAGGTACATGTTTTATGGCCTTCTCTTCTTGCCTTGTGTAAAGAAAATGGCAGTCATCATTCAGTTTGTACACTTAGCAGACACAAGCAGCATTGCATGCATGTGTGCCATGTGCACATGATGTGTGTGTGGGTTATGTGTTTTGTATTCAACAAAGCCCCAAGTGGTCATTGACAACCACTTTGTATCTTTCTCACACCCTTAGCACCTGTGGGCCAAGCTCCCCCCTGATCCTCAATACCACATTCTCTTCCATGTCCCTCCAATGGAATGCTCCCCTCCAACCCGACTATGTCATCACTGCCTAACCTTGCACCATCGAGTCCCCAGCCTTAAGTCCCAGTCAGAGATGTGGGCACCTCCTTCGACAGTAGGGGCCTGGCTACATTCAGCGGGCACATGTTCCTTTGTGGTTTTATAAACCAGGCCACAGTCCAGTTCCATGCCTACAAACTCCAGCGGCATTCTCTTCTACCAGATCAACAGTGTAATAACTGACTTCCTGGGGGTGAAGATGCATGGCGGCTTGCCATGGTTAATATTTGATGTGGGCTCTGGACCAGCTGTCGTTGGATCCAACAGTACCAGAACCTTCATTGATGGTCAGTGGCACACTGTGAGCTTCAGAACTCATCAGTCATGTTGAGCTTGTACGTCGGTGCGAGTGTGGTACAGTCCCCTCCTGTGGGCAGTAACCTCTGTGATGGCCAGGGGCACGTGGTACTGTTTGAGCAGGCCTCCAATACCTTCTACGTCACCGTGGATACGGTGCACGCGGCGGCCATCACTGACGTGATTGTCCCACTGCTGACCATGAAAGTCTACTTTGAGGGATTTCCCAGCACACGAGCAGATATGGCATTGCAACCCCTTACAGCATGTGTCTTATCCCCTCCTGAATGGTACCTCGGTGTGCGTGATTGTGTGTGTTGTGCGTGTGTATGTGTGTGTCACTGACTGTGTATACATTTACATGTATGTGTGATGTCATTGTGTGCATGCATGTGATGTCAATTACATAGTTATGTTATACTACTTGAGGACAGTAAGATTTACGCTGCTGAGTGGCAGTGCATGGTGCCCCACGAAGAGGGCTGTACAGCTACATGCAGTGATGATTCATCTGCCAACATATTCCAGAGGACATCTGTGCATCAGTTTTAAGTTGAAAATATTTTCCGATTGCATCAGTGGATAGAGAAAAATCGGAAAATCATAATGATATATATTTTATGGCATTTGCACTGAAGGAAAAGTGCTAAACATTGTCAAAGAAAAGTAATTAATACTTGCGGTCGCGGTCGTTACGTAATGCAGTAAGTCGTGCTTTCGTCATGAACAAGTTAACTGATGTAAGCACGCTTGTGCACGATCTCAGATCACACATAACCATTTGCGGAAATGCTTCTAATTCGAAAGTACTACTACTGAGCTTTATAGCCGCTCCTCAGTCTGTCTTTGATCAGCCAACACACGTTCAATCCTGGCCCACTTCTACTAGTACCGGTACCCTGAACGGGACTAACTGTACTCGTATAAATATGTGTGTACGTTTAAGTAATCTGGCGTAGCATACCCTCCGCAAATAAACGTGGCTGTGTAAGTGTGTCTCATTTTTGCTGCACCATGGCCACGCATCAAATGTTGATGAACTGGTTGATATTTCTTTTAACTGCAAGATTCAGGCTGGCTGGCATCTGCAGATCTATTACGGGCTTCCGGTCACACGACTCACTTGGACAAACTTTGGCTTTCTCAGCAGTTTGAGCTTCCAATGTGCTTGCCATGGCCAGATGCACGGAGGACCTTACATAATATGCACGTGATCGGTCTTTAGATTAGACACATTCCTGCATGCACCACTCCGACACCATGTACTATAGGCCTACTTCGTACATATAAGTAGAGAACACTGTTAGCAGTCCTGTGTTGCGTGTGAATCGGTGAATTACACCAAACATAGTAAAGTAGACTTTATACTAGATAGTAAGGTAGACTTTACTGTCTGTGATTACACGCAGGAGCTCGCTGGACTTTTTTTACTCTTCAGCGACAAAGGTTGAATTGTCTTTGATATGGCCTCAGGTTGCGTTGTGTAAACTTACCACGGTGTAAACCTTACAGTTGTGGAGTGCGCCATATATTGCATTGGTCGCCATTTTTAATAGTAATCATTGAATCATGAGACTATTGTAACATGTTATCCTCATTGCACCCACGCTGGTTTGTTGGAACTAAAAGGAGAAAGCTTTTTTGATTGTAATTTACAAGTTCGTCATCACATGCACTACGTGTTGCTCTTTTGTGAAGTGCCGCGAGTGTTCTGTTGCACTGTTTCGAGCGGTTTTGCCAATATTGCGATTTTTTCCGGAGCGTCGTGTTTTGTGGGACAGTATCTTACGAATCGATGGTCTTTTTCTTCATGAAAATGGCTTTATATCGTGCAAGATGGTTAAATTGTAGCGTGGTGGTGTTTGTTTGTAACGGCATGGCTCAGAACCGCTCCGACAGAACTTTGGATATGCCGGTGATTTTGTGGGACAAGTGTAGCCATTATCGTGTAAGCTAGATCGCTAAATACGACGCTGTAGCTCTTGGTCATTTTTTAGTATCTAGCGCGCGACTACGTTACGGCTTGTATTGTGTCAAAGGTGATGGTTTATGGTTGTTTCTAACTTCCTAGCCCATTTTGCAGGTTAAACGCAATTAGCTACTCATCGCCATCCTATAATGATAATTGCCCTATTTGTGTACACGCTTACATTTGTTGGTTGTGGGTTCGGCGGCTCACACTGATGATAGCTGGCTGGGGTCTTGGTCCGGGATTTCTGTACAAAATAAGCACCTATATGAATATAGCCCATGGTTGGTTATTGTGTTGCTAGGCCCGGGTGAGGCTTAGCGATCTAACAGCTGTTGATTGGTGTTGGAGAGCACGGAAGCCGTAGCTGTTGGGGATGCTCATGCATATTTAAGGTTTAGGGGTGTCTGTACCTGTGCATCCCCCCTCCCCCCAGATGTGAGTGCAGGTTGTCAAGGTTTGTATTCATAGCTGAAAGCAGGCGAAGAATGTTGTTCAATTTGCAAGATTATTGTGTGTTGAATTGAGCGGTGTTAGGTAGCGGCTTTCCCTAAAGAAGTGGATTTCCCCTGATAGAGGGTTTGCCCTGGGGTTTTCCTTGAGGAGAGATGTGGACCATCTCTCCCAAATGCAGGTTTTCTTTCAGTCCCTGCTCAAGCTCAAGGCTGAATTTTGTAATAAGACTTATTAAGTCGAAAGAGAAGGGTACGCGCGGACATAAAGCTATACTGTATGTATAGCGGAGCATTCCATAAGTTCGTGGCCCTCGGAGGACCAAACTGAACGTTAATAATTAGCATATCCGTTATCATTTTGCTGACGTGTATACATCTACCACACGTACGTCAGCAAAACTAATTAACGTACCCGTTCCTCCGGCGTGACGTGACGCGTCACAAATAATTTCTTACATTGTGCAGAAAATGGTACATAAATAGTGTGTTACGCTGTCTTGCACAGTATCGTCTCGATTGCGCAGTGAACAGCGTTATGGCAAAGCCAGTAGTCTTCGTTATTGGAGCGAGTGGTAACGTAGGTGCTGCCACCGTCACAGCTCTGTCCGCCAAATATGCCGACAAGGTCGAAATCCGCGCCGGCGTTCGAAACCCGGAAGCCGCCGACAAGCTGAAGGGACTGAACGGTGTCACTTTGGTGGCTGCAGAGATGGGCGGGGACAGAGACAAGCTGGTCACCACCCTGAAGGGCGTGGACGCTTTGTTTATCGTCACTCCCGGAACCAAGGATAGGGCGGAGCTCGCCATCTCTACCGCCGAGGCGGCCAGAGATGCCGGAGTGAAGTTTCTTCTGGTTGTCAGCGTGCTGACGGCCGATCTGACGGACACCATCTTCGGTGCTCAGTTCTCCAAGCTGGAGAGAGCTGTTGCCCAACTCGGTGTTACTTACAGCTTCCTTCGCTTGCCTCTCTTCATTGAAAACTACTGGGGGTTTAAAGACACCATTAAAGGCCATTCTGCCTTTTACAGTCCTGTCGACCCTGACAAACCATTCACGCCCGTAGTGGTGTCGGATGCGGGCAATGCGGCTGCCGCCATATTGTCTAATCCGATCGCCCACGCCAACCAAACGTATAACCTTGTCAGCAACAGACACACTTTCAACGACGTCGCTGCGTCATTTAGTGAAGCACTCGGCAGGGAAGTGAAGTACGTCCACGTCCCTTACGAAGCTGCCAAGCAGTCTCTGTTGCAAATGGGATTCCAAGATTGGCAGGTCGATGGAATATTCGAACTGGACAAACTGATCGACAGTGGATCACACATTACCAACCAAGAAGACCTTACCCACTACACCAAGATCACTGGAGAGAAACCGACGGAGCTCAAGTCGTGGATTGCTAGCGTGAAGGCAGCGTTCCAGTGATACTATCATGTGATGTTTTAGTATTGATTTTTTCAGCACATTTTTGATTTAGTTTGGACGTTTTTTATTATTATTTTGGTATTATTATACATTACGGCACACAGCCTCTTTATTATCGGAGGGGGGGGGGGGGGGGGGGGGGGGGATAGTTGTCTTCATTTGCTTAAACTGAGGCATTAATCAGTGGAAACATATACCACGGCATCCACAATTACCATGTTTAAATAATGCTAACTAGTAACCATACGTGATGTTAAATGTGTACGGAAGCGATAATAGTATTACAGTAGTCCCGTACCCAGACCGAAATGTATGCATTGCTGCAAAGAAACTCATGTTGAAATGTGACAACTGATAATTATGTTATATTAGGACAGTAGGATATACGTTGCTGAGTAGCAGTGCATGGAAGCGAGCGTACGCCCGATCTGTTCACCATTTAAACCACAATAAACTCGAGGTATTACTGTGTGAAAGAGTGTTCACTGTAGAAGCACATATTTGGGAGGGCACATATTTTGCATTCAAAATATCAATTGAGCTTTAAAAATCAAATCATTTTCAATGTTGAAGTTGAGCAAGCACTTCAACTAGTGCATCATAAGTAGTGTATTTATGTCCATGCAACTTCATTCCTAAGTTCTACTGATATGGATGTGACATATGTGGCAAATTGAAGAAGGATGGGCTTATTTATCTTATCTGCTCAACTTGAGGTTTCAGTAATACATGACAGTTCTTTATGCTATGATCAAGATACTAGACAGCCTGCATAATGCCACAGTGCTGTATGTCCCACATCTCATAATTGCATTGATCTTAAAACCCCAGTGGTCATTAGAAAGCAACTGATGCATGTAACCAGCTCAGCACAAGGTCAGGGCATGCAGTCACTCTTAGAAAAGCCTTCAAATATAAGATCGGCATATCTCTACCACACACAGGGCACACACACATGCACATGGCTTTATGTATGTACCTACAACTTTGTCTCCCTCCCCCAGCCTCTCTCCCCCCTCACACACTCTAATCGTATGCCCCAACGTATGTATGCCAGTGTGCCCCGATGTATGCCTATTGCCAGGCTTGGTCTAGACATAATACCATGCCTTCCCATATCCGAACGCCCTTCTCCAAAGCCTTGTCAACGTGTGGGTGCGTGTGAGTATGTATGTGCATGTGTATGTGCGTATCACAAAGGGCAGATTGAAAGCTTGCGTTGGTCTGCATGTGAGTGTATGTATATACGTGTGTAAGTGTCAACGCACGCATATACAATAATGGTGGATTGAAAGTTGGGTAGCATGTCTTCTTATAGGCATACACTGATGCATAAACGCAAGCGTGCTATAGAACTGACCTTGTATATGAAAAAAGTGACTTGAGGTGTTAATTATAAATATCTTGCAGATATTATAAAGTGAGCTGTTATTGTTATTTGTTCAATTAACTTTAATGTATAATTTTTCGAAATGGGGCCGGGGAACGAGCGAGGGTATTACATAAGTAGCGCCATATATGGCATTTCCGCCATTTTTAATAATAATCATTGAATCATGAGGACAAATGACCATTAAAATATAAATCCTCCAAGAACCGACAGGTTTAATTTAAAAGGTAAAAAATATGTTTCCACCACAGTAAAATATACTGATGTTTAATGGACCAGAATCTATTGCCTCAAGTGAAAAATCCATCACGAATCAAGATTTATAGCTGGTGGAATACTGTAATTAGTCAGGAAAACTGCATTTTATGTACTTGTCTACGGAAAGCACTATTTTTCCTCCAGGAACCAAAACTTTCAATATAAAGGTTTTTTTTTTTCTTTTTAGAATCTAAAACAGAGGATGCTGAGCAATAAGATTCCATTGCCGCAAGTGAAGTATCAGCTTGGAGTAGTTAGTAATTATCAAGTATAGAATTTTGCTGTACACAATTAATGGCCCGTATTCTTGAATATTTTATAAAAAACGGATCACGGATAATTCACACAAAAATTCATATTATGTCTTACAACAGAAATCATGTGATGGAATCTCTGAAACAAAAAAAATGTCAATCATTTCTCCATATGCTATAATCTCTACTATCGTTACAATAGCTGTTTTAGTTCAGGTAAATTATAAAACGTAAGGAACCATTTAACTATGATTATCATTAATTTTTGCACATGTTTGACGTCTGTATTGTACTGTTGTTAAACTAATAACTACTCCTTGCAAATTAAACAAAGATCTGTTAAAGGGAATCTCTATAAGATTCAATTTATAAAATGTGCTGTTGGTATATATGCAGCTGCAGGATTTGCATTTTATAAAACATGAATCAGGCATGTCCATGCATGTCTGGATAACTTGCATGAAACATCATAAGAATAAAAAGATTTTTTTTTCCAATGTCAACTCTCAAGATTAGCATGTACTACTAGTTTCAAACTTGCATGAAACAGAGTCCTAACATATACCTTGCTGGTGTGTCATCTAATGCACTTATTCCGTTCAAGATGACTGCATGCATGCATGATCATGCGTGTCTTGTAGTAGTGCCATGAGCTGCACCATACGCACCACGCAACGCCATGCAGAAACATCTTTCCTTGGGATTTGTCTTGTGCACACAGCTGAACGCGCGTACCACGTGGCACTTGAAGGGATATTCTACGGAAGGGCGGAGCATCACCCCAGATTGTGTCCCTCCAGTAATTTAGGCACCTTTCTATTCTACTTTCCCCTTAGGCCCTTATCACAGATGGGGACAGAATTCGCAAGCGGACAGTGTCCTGGGGGACAATTTCTGCGGAAGGGGGACAATATCAGCCAGCGAATTATGTCCGTGGGGAAGTCCAGAATCTGCTAGCGACCCGGTGGACAAATCTGGAAAGAACATGCATGCTTCGAAACCGTGACGTCAGTAATACAATTATTCACTAAGGTGCCATAAGCAGCTCGGATAGTTCTCTGGAAGCAGATCTCAATGGCGGATTTAGGGGGGGGGGGGCGTGGAGGGCGCACGCCCCCCCTAACATATGGATGACCAAAAAATTATAATATGTTAACCTTTGCCGGCATGTATTTTAAGTTCATTTGCGCGTGTAAAGTATACCTAGGTAGTACGTAGGTAGGTACATGTAGATATTTTCTGTGTGCCAAACAAAGGTATAGGTAGGTACATGTAGATATTTTCTGTGTGCCAAACAAATGTATCGGACCTGAAGTGGACTGGCCCCCCACTTTTCGTATCGGACCTGAAGTGGACTGTCCCCCACTTTTCGTATGGGGCCTGACCTTAAGCACCCCCCTCGTTGAAATCCTGGATACGCCACTGGCGCGCCCCCCTAACTCTAAATCCTGCGTCCGCCCCTGCACATCTAGATCACGGAGAGCATAGGCTAGGTTACCCCAGAGTGCGTCCAAATCGAAGCAAGAAATTACATACAACATGTCAGCAATATAAAAGGCGGCATGCAGACTAGGTGTACATATAGTTCTAATAGGAGATCTATATCTATTAAACTATAGGCCTACGTGTGGATTTTCTACACCGAGCCTATCTCATGCAAATCCGAGTTGTCGTTGTCCTCGTCTTTTTCTGAATGTAAGAGTACTTTAGTGAATTGGCTGTCGCTTCTAAACAAAGGTATTGCTCCGGATGCATCCTTCTTCAATAGAGACAGCGATCTGAAGCTCCTAGGTACCTTCTTCCGTGCGACTTCCTTCTTCTCTTCAATGGAAATAACGTACCTTTCGATACTACTATCGAACGATCCTTCATCGATGAACTTTTCTTCAGTTGTGGCTGCCTTTTTGAGTTCTTCGCATGAGGTATCGTCCTGCGATACCGAGGGCTGGTTTCCTGGACAGCTGGTAGGTTGCGAGCTCGCAGTTTGATCACGGCGGCTTTGCATTGCGTTACCCTCCTCCCCAGGCCTCATGCTCATGGTGACAGTGTACGACTTGCTGTGGAGGCCAACCCATGACCGCCATACCTTTTTAGCATTTTTGTTTCGCACTCCATGAAAGAAGAGAAGGAGGAGCCCCTGGCAGCTAACAAAGACGCTAAATAGAAATTGAAATGAGCACGCCAGGGCGTTGATGTTGTTGCTGCTCGCCGCAAGGCCAAATCCCCATCCTAGTCCCAACACCAGGGCTAACCCAGCCGCAATTAGAACGTTGCGTAACATGTGGCCATTGCCAGCTTTGACAGTTGCTGACCTGGCCGATTGTTTGCAGAGAGAAACCATAATCATGGTGAACATGATCCAATTGAAGACGTAGATACCAAGGAAAGGGGTGATAAAGCCTAGGTAGAATGGAAGTTCACTAGCACGACAGCTGCATGCAAGGGAAAGAGAGGAACACAATTGCAACATCAAACATGCAACGAAAGAACTGTGTGTGTTTTATTCAACACTTAGCATGGCAATTAACTTACTATTTCGAATTATAATAGTAACGGTAGCCAGCTCCAGCTGAAATAATCACAATGCCTAGGGGAACCACTGGAACGTAGAGCGCAGGGTTAAGATTCCATGATTTGATGTAAATATATAATTGCACTCACGCCATGACAGAAGTCCAGCTTTAAGAGTAAAATGATTGATTTTGTTTCCCAAGACCTTCACCAACTTAATAAACAGAAAGACTGCTTCAGCTGCAGTCCACATGAAGTACACCAGCATGAAATAGTGGACCAAAGCTGCACTGATGCCACACAATGCAGGAACAGACTTTGAGTAAGCTGCCATCAAAAACACTATGTACAGGCATAGAAGTGCACATGACATATTAATGAGTACTGTGCCGTGTTCAGATTTTCGGAGAGGTCTGGGGGAAAAGTGAAGTATGTTACATTGAAACAAATTGATGAGGTGTGTTACTAAAGTTTATTCAAACTACAACAGTAATGCTTACTTTGAACATAAGTATGTTACAAGAAAGCAGAGCAACGAGATAATCGACAAGACAGTTCCAATCAATGTAACTATATCAGCTTCTGGACATGTCACACTCCCAGGGTTGAGATCCTATGCATGGAAATGGAGGGGACGGATAGGAGGGAGTCTAACATCACCCTAAATGTTCTGGAGTGTTGGTGTTATTGAACTCACCAAGAGCATTGCAAAATTACCCTGATAAACTGTGGTCCTATCAGCTGGACTTTCTAATTTCACTTCTGTTGTGAACATATTGTTCTGTGTACTTAATATTGTGCAGCCTTCAGTTGACCATTTTCCAGTTTGATTTGAATCATTAATCCATTGTGCAGGCTTAGCATTTTTAGCATCCTACATGCAGGCACAGTGCATGTGAAACACTGCCTCAAAATAGAACATTCACTTCTTACCTTAACCACTTGGAAGAAGAACTGAAGTTTCTCTGCCAAATGTATGGCATTTCCACCAACACTTATGATAATAGACCCAAGTTTGAAGCCTTCCTTCTCTTGCTCAGTAGATCGGAAAAGTACATTGTGAAGAAATGTGTAGAATGTCAATCTATAGATTGACGTTGTGTTCTGTGCACACTCATTGGAGGGTGATGGCAGAACAAGAACAGAGGCTGTTGTGTTTTCTATTCTATTGGAACTGATAGCACTTCTGAAGATTGTGGTGTTTTGTGCTAATGCAGTATCAACTGAACCTAGGTTGACACTGAAATTCCTTCCAGTAAAACATCCATTTGATACAGGAATATCTTCCAGCTGAATAGCAAAGGTTTTCCCTGTAACACTGTGGTTTCATTTATTATGGCATTATTGGAGTAGTAGTTCAAAATCTTTAACAGCCTGGTAAAATGAATCAAGTATTACATCAATCGGACAAATGAATATTGCTATCAAATGATATGATACAACATAAACATCTAATAAGGGAAAACCATTTGGAATGACACAAAAGAGAGTACTTTTGGATTAGAGAAATGCCTTTATGCAAATACAGCACAATAGAGCATTACAAAAGTAGTATGAAAAGACCTTCATAAAGCACAAACATGGTGAGACAAATCAGCTTGGGTGCATTGTTCAAACTTCACTAAATTGTTTGCAACTTTTAATGTATTGCATCAAATTGCTAAGACATGCGATAAAATCCAATGACATGTTAAAGAATCCCCACTTACCTTAAGCAACAACAATTAGGTGTAGGAATATACATGTAATGCAATATAAATAAAGCTGGAATAATATAACTTCATTATTGGCCTATTGATATATGCAGTAATATAGGGCAGTAGCATGTGGGTCATATATTTATGCTAAACGACCACTTTTATGACCTTGTAGGGTCTTGGATTTGATACGTTGCTTCATTGTTAGTAACCAATACGTTATCAATACCTCTTAGAAGCATAGCTGCAACCTGTGTTATAACCAATAGAAACAGGGAAGGTAATGTGTTAGCAAATAATTAATGATCTTTATGTGTACTAACCTCAGTACTATTTACAGCAGCAGTAAGAAGGCCTTCCAGTTCCCCAATTGCACATGATAGATAGTCAGTTGCGCATGTAAAGACGACCGGTTCCCATAGTCCTCCAGTGGAATAAGTGCCTCCACAGTGACGCTGGATACACGAGTATGATGCATTAACAGTGCCTATCTCGGACTCTGGCCAAACATATTTATTGTCACAACTCTTAGTGAGAGGGCAGCCATCTGCATGTGGACCAAAACTGACAAAAATGAGTAGCACATTTCTTTAGCCTTACCAAAGCGTCCTATACTGGTGATATTGCTCTCAATGTTTCCCAGAGCTGCAAGCAGCAGAGCGTTTAATTCATTATTGAAAAGGTCATATGAAATTGAGTAGTTTCCGGCCACCAGTGTGATGATGGCGTCTAGTGATGGACCTGAATAACTACAGGAATAAAAATAACGTACAACAGCTGAAATAAAGCTATGCGAGTAAAACTGTTTATTTGCAATGATAAATTTGTTACATCACAACTATGGTCACTAGAATACTGACAAATTACATGAATATGAGAGATTTGCTGTTTTCACTTTTAAGGGAGATTGCTAATTATTACAGGAGTTTTTAGATAAATGAAAACCTCTGGTGATTGTAAACAACGAAACATATAACACATTAAAAATAAACAAAAACTTTAACTTGTTGAAAACATTGCTCTCCATTACAAATTTTATATAACACAGACAATTTATGTAAAGCAGAATGCTAATCCTGGTTGAAATGTAGATGCTACATTCAAACTCGTTTTACCTTATATTGACAAGGATAATATTGGCACTGTTATTCAGAATATATCTTCCAGTAAGGTATGCATGAAACTGGGAAGAAAGAAAAGCAGCAAATATTTGATTTTTTTGAGAAACATTTTAGATGTTATACAAGTATATGCACTCCTAAACAGCAAATATGCAAATATATTCCACCTTGGCAGTAATATCCAATGTTGCTGATGTGTTTAGCTGGATATGAACCAAATATTGATAAACACCTATTGAATGGAAAAGATATAATTAATGATAACAATTCAGATGTTGCAGTTATCTAACCTTTAATTGACAATCTCACTGCATCTGAATACCTATCTCCTGATTTGCATGAATAAAAACCTCTATGAGACAGTGCCAGTCCTGGAATCACCAGGCTTGGTACGTTTGAAATAACTACATTGTCTTTGTACCAGATGATCTGGGGACTAGGGCATCCTGTCATCTCACATATTAGAGTCACTTGAGAATTCAAAGAAGCTGACACACTTTCTGGCTTCACAGTGATGTTCAATGACACCCCATTTCCAATCACCACAGTGATACTTGGTGCCATATTGTTTGCAGTTTCATTATATGCCTCAGCACATTTGTCTAAAGTACAGACAACCAAAATGAGTACATGATCATAAGGTTGCATAATTTAATGCAATTGCCCATGCAGTAAATATCTAGTTTTCCCCTCAGTGCTACGTTGTGAAAACATTTAGTTCTGCTGTTATCCAGATCACAAAATAAGGTTCAAAATTAATTTCTTGAAATTGCACATTTCAATAAATTACAAGGAAGAAGTTTTCACAGAAGTAATGGTACTTAGTACAATAGGACTCGTAAGGTCTCACATGTAGAAGCTTCTAGAAGAAGTTCAAGGTGTAATGGACATGCGCAGTTGGGGAATGATTGCTACTACTTAAGAACTCTCCAGACTCTCTCTCTCTCTCTCTCTCTCTCTCCTCTATCTCTCTCTAGCTCTCTCTCTCTCTCTCTCTCTCTCTCTCTCTCTCTCTCTCTCTCTCTCTCTCTCTCTCTCTCTCTCTCTCTCTATCTCTCTCTCTCTCTCTCTCTCTCTCTCTCTCTCTCTCTCTCTCTCTCTCTCTCTCTCCGGCAGGTCTGCAACAACGGCGCTGGTTGCTGTTCCTTGTCAGCATGCGCACTGGTTACTCTCTCCTTGTATAGTTGTGTGCTTTGTGATTGTTAATATTTGATATCTTCTCTGTTCCTCGCGTTACGTACACAGCTGGAGTTATCACATTGGCGACGAGGGTGAATCGAGTATGGCTACTCTTTTGGGAGCAGTTGGCCCCTTCAACCATGACACCGACGACTGGGTAGTCTACTCCGAATGTCTCGAGCAGTTTTTCAAAGCTAATGGTATCTCTAACCCAGAGAAGCAACGGGCGGTGCTTTTGAGCACATGTGGAAACGAGTCATACCTCCTTATTCGCAGCCTGGCAGCACCAGATAAGCCCACAGACAAGTCTATCTCGGAGATACTTTAAAAGTTAACCCGTGACCATTTTTGTCCCTCTCGTTCTGTTGTAGTTCAGCGCTACAACTTCAACTGACGTACTCAGAAAAAAGGCGAAACCGTTTCCCAGTTCTAGCTGTGCGGCCGGAACTCCGGAGATTGTCTGAATACTGTGAATTCGAAAATACCCTCAACGACATGCTCAGAGGCCGTTTGGTGTGCGGCATTAGGGATATCAAGCTACAGCGAAGGCTTTTGGCAGAAAGGGGCCTCACTTTCGCCAAGGCCTTTGAATTAGCTCAAGCGGCCGAACTGGCAGAAAAGAACGCCATGGATATTCAGCATTCCACCACGGCCTCCGTTTGCACTGTTCAGCCTCCAGACTCTCCAGCAGGTATGGATAACGTGCATGACGCTTGTTTTCGTTGTGGCGGAAGGCACAGCAGTGGCGGATCCAGGAATTTGGCGAGGGGGGGGGGGTCCGACATGAATAATAGATGAGGGGAGGGGCGCGCGCAATTTTTTTTTGCATGTTATTCCATAGAGAGATTGCATGGAAACGGAGGCACTCAGTTAAGTTCTTGTTCCCAGGCTTATAATTATGTGGATTTTAAATGGGTGTGTTTCATCTGTCAGTTTCGTCAGATTTAATTTGTACGTGCGCTTAGTTATTACTTCGATACTTGAGCCACTTAAAATTTGCATCATACTCAGATAACCTACTTCAAGCAATGAACAGTATTCTGTTTCGTCCCCTGTACATCAGCTGCATAAATCTTCAGCGGGCCTATATATAGACTGCAGTTTGAAAACCACCCAGCTCTTGGCACGTATAAATGCTGGTGAAGTGAGTCATAGAAAAAAATCGCGGGAATCACATAGGCGACGCATGCAATTTTACGCGTCACCAGAGATAGTATATCGTCTCTATGTCACTGTCGCGTGTACGAACGATGTCATTGTATGAAATAAAATCAGCCGCCTACCCTTCCCCCCCCCCCTCCCCCATGCAGGTTAAATTTCGTAATTTACCTTCCGACGCCTATATGATATACGAAGAATGCAAAGCAACGCATTTAAACGACGAGGAACAATACACCGAAGCACGAGAGCACCTTTATGCGCACGTGACTGGGGTATTAATAGTAATTATTTCATCATGGGTCCTGAGGGGGGGGGGGGGGGGGGGGAGGGTCCGGACCCCCAGGACCCCCTCGCTGGATCCGCCCTTGCACAGTGCCGCGGACTGCTGTTTCAAGTCGGTGGAATGTTATCATTGCGGTAAGCTTGGTCATCTGTCTCGTGTATGTCGTAGCAAAAAGCCCGGACGCTCTGTCGGGAAGGACACCGCTCAACGGCGACCCAATTTAAGGATACCTATACGCTGTTCACGATAGCGGGAGATAGGTCTAGAGCTCCATTGACGCAGAAGGTAAAACTGGATGGCGCCGATTTGATGATGGAAGTAGACACAGGAGCGGTGGCGTCCGTTATAAGAAATGTACAGGCAGTTGTGGACAACACCCAGGCGTCCCAAGTTGAGGCCTTCTGACGTTTACTTGAGAACATATACGGGAGAAAGGATCCAAGTAAAGGGACAAATCACGGTGGAAGCTAAGTATGGGGGCTCTACTCAACTGTTGGACATCCTGGTTGTCGGTGGTAAAGGTCCTTCATTGATGGGGCGGGATTGGTTACACAAATTAAAGCCTAACCTTTCTGTGTATTACATGGGGAGGAAGGGGAGTTACAGTTAAGATTCATGTCAACAGTTCAAAGCCTCCACGATTCTTCACGCCTCGACCAGTTCCCTATGCACTGCGGTGTAGAGTTGGAGCGCTTACAGAGAGATAGAATTATTGAACCTGTTCAATTTTCCGAATGGGCAGCACCAGTGGTACCTGTGATGAAACAGGATGGAAGCATCAGAATATGTGGCGATTATAAGTTAACAGTGAATTCTGTTTCTGACATTGAATCTTACCCCCTTCCCAGGATAGATGATTTGTGGTCCTCACTGGCGGGAGCTAGGGTTTTCACAAAACTGGACCTGGCCCATGCCTACTTACAGTTGGCCTTGGATGAAGAATCGAAGAAAGAATTAGTAACAGTGTCTATCCACAAGGGCCTTTTTCGATATAATCGACTTCCATTCGGGGTGGCATCTGCCCCAGCCATTTTCCAAAGTGTCATAGAGGGGATTTTGAGTGGTATTCACCACGTCAATGCTTACATGGATGACGTTCTGGTGACAAATGATACCGAGGCGGAACACCTTTCAACCTTGGAGGAAGTCCTGGCACGTTTGGAGCAGTATGGGGTACGGTTGAACAAGGCAAAGTGTAAGTTTATGTTACCCAGTGTGGAATATTTGGGATATCACATCTCAGGGGATGGTGTCAGACCTACACAGGAGAAGCTTCAGGCCATTGTGGATTCCCCCGCTCCTAAAGACGTTTCTCAGCTAAAATCTTTCCTTGGGTTGGTTAAATACTACTCAAAGTTTTTACCCCACCTAGCAAACACATTGGCACCACTCTATGCATTGCTAAAAAAAACATCAGCAATGGTGCTGGGGAGCTGAACAAGAGGAAGCTTTCAAGATGGCCAAGTCACAGCTAGCATCAGATGTTGTGTTGGCACACTTTGATCCACAACAAAGGTTGGCCGTAGCTTGTGATGCATCACCTTATGGGGTAGGGGCAGTATTGTCACACTTGTACAATGATGGGTCTGAAGAGGCCAATTGCATATGCTTCCCGTTCGCTTGCACCTGCTGAACGGAAATATACCCACATAGAAAAAGAGGGTCTAGCTGTGGTATTTGGAGTTAAAAAGTTCCACCAATACCTGCTTGGGAGGAAATTTGTTGTGTTTTCAGATCACAAGCCTCTTCAGTTCCTCTTTTGCGAAACTAGACCAGTACCTCCAATGGCATTGGCGAGAATTCAGCGTTGGGCATTGATGTTGAGCGCTTACAACTATCAGATTGTGTACAGGCCAAGCCAACTTCAGGCGAATGCAGATGGGCTAAGCAGGCTGCCTTTAAAAGGAGAAGAGCCAGGAGATGTTCCTTTACCTGGAGACACGATCCTGATGATGGAATGCTGATTCAGTTGTTACTGCTACCACTATCCGGAGTTGGACAGATAAGGATCCAGTCCTGTCTCTGGTCAGACGAATGGTCTTGCATGGTTGGCAGCCACAGGCAAGTGATGAGTTTAGACCATACGAGCAACGTAAGCTTGAACTTGGTGTCCAGAATGGATGTGTACCTTGGGGCAGTCGGGTAGTGGTGCCTCCACAGGGAAGACAGCATGTTCTTGAAATGCTGCACGAAGGTCACCCTGGTATCTCACGAATGAAATCTCTTGCTAAGGGAATAGTATGGTGACCCAAGTTGGATGCTGATCAAGAGACCTTGGTCAGAAGCTGCAAAGCTTGCCAAGAGAATCAGAAGTGTTGTTCGAAGGTTCAGTTACACCCATGGGAGTGGCCTGTAGAGCCTTGGGCTCGGGTGCATGTTGATTTCTTTGGCCCCTTTTTGGGAAAGCAATTCTTTATCATTGTAGATGCTCACTCTAAATGGATAGATGTGTGTGTAGTGTTGTAACCTTCCTCTCAGCAGGCCATTCAGGCACTTAGAAGAGTGTTTACAACACATGGGCTCCCACAGACCCTGGTCTCTGACAATGGAGCAGCATTTTCAAGTTCAGAGTTTCAAACATTTGTTACACGAAATTGATTCAAGCATGTCAGAAGTGCACCCTATCATCCGGCCACCAACGGGCTAGCTGAGCGAGCAGTTCAAACAGTCAAGGATGCCCTAAAGAAGACCTCGGGTGACATTGATACTCGTTTATCCAGATTTTTGTTTCAAAATAGGCTCACACCGCATTCCTCTACTGGCCAGTCACCTGCAAAGCTCTTACTGGGACGTGTACCCAGGTCTCACTTGGACTTCCTTTTCCCAGATGTGGCTGACAATGTGAAGCAGAATCAGCAACGGCAGAAGCAGAACCATGATCAGAGGGCAACTGAGCATTTCTTTGTAGTTGGAGACAAGGTGTATGCTCTAAATCATAGAGGTACTCCTACCTAGCTTCCAGGGACAGTATCTGCTGTGTCAGGTTCCCGCTCTTTGACAATCAATTTCCGTGATGGACGCGAATCCAGATACCATGCAGATCACGTTAGGGCTCGTGAACAAGATGGGAGAGGAGGCAAAGAAGATGAAGACGAAGATGATTCCTCACCAACTGAGTGTATTCAAGATCAAGAAGAGGAAACCTTGTTGGCTACAGATCAGAATCAGGCCCCACCTGCAAACACTCACAGGGAGGATACTCCACCAGCCCCAACACCTCCACCCGAGGAAGTACATGTTCACCCACAACCTGCTTCAGTTGAGGTGACATCTCAAGCAGCTCCTGTATTACGTCGCTCAACCCGTCCTCGTCATCCTTCAGATCGGTTGTGAATATGAAGGGAGAAAGTGTGGTAATGGACTTAATGCGTTAGTACAATAGGACTTGTAAGGTCTCACATGTAGAAGCTTCTAGAAGAAGTTCAAGGTGTAATGGACATGCGCAGTTGGGAATGATTGCTACTACTTAAGAACTCTCCAGACTCTCTCTCGGCGGGTCTGCAACAACGGTGCTGGTTGCTGTTCCTTGTCAGCGTGCACACTGGTTACTCCCTCCTTGTATAGTTGTGTGCTTTGTGATTGTTAATATTTGATATCTTCTCTGTTCCTACGAGCGCCTCGCGTTATGTACACAGCTGGAGTTATCACGCAATGTTTATGTTATAAAATCAATCATAGCAAATTCATCATTACATTATCAGATTACACTGTATGGGGTGGTGGAACGAAATACATGACTTGCCATGAAATCACATATGGTACAAACATACATGTATATTTACTGTATAGCATTACGTGTATGAGCCTCCAAATTTGGGTAGCAAGCTAGCAATAAACAGATACTCTTTTCCCAGTGAATTTTCATTCATATGAAATTAAAACCGCTACATGATCAGCTTGGCAATTATAGAAATATCTGTGACTTTACTCTTTGCATAAGTAATCGGCCATTTAATGTGGAAGCTCATAATATCACACATGTATACACGCAAAGCATATCTTTCATGAACTTAACATGAGGAGATTCAGAAGGACCGATGATAAGTTAACACAACACGTTTGCAAGGTTTCCAGTACAAATGATACTGAACATTTGGCATCAAGCAGATTGGAGGAACTTCAAATACATTCAGAGGACTAATGTCGAATGTTGCATGCTTTCTTATCCACACAAGTACTGTTTTTTGAAGAGATTTGGTATCTAGGGTAACAACTGCACACTCAGGTTCCATTTGTATTGGTACATACATGTATCTGATTGCACTCACTAATACCTAGAGCACATTCATCTATGTCTGCATGGTGGGAAGTTGTGTAGCGAATACAATATAGTGCATAGATTGTATATTCTCTTACCCACACAGGTTCTGTTGTTCAAAGAGATTTGGTATCCAAGGTAGCAGCTGCACACATAGCTTCCATTGGTGTTGGTACAACTCTGATTGCATCCACTTACACCCAGAGCGCATTCATCAATGTCTGTATGGTGGGGAGTTGTTCATCAATATATTATTTTAGGTACTGTAAGGTCTTCTTACCCATGCAAGATTGGTTGTTGGAAGAGATTAGGTATCCAAGGTAGCAACTACACATATAGCTTCCATTTGTGTTTGTACAATACTGATTGCATCCACTTGTACCCAGAGCACATTCATCTATGTCTGTATGGTGGTAAGTTGAAATATAAAGAATGTTTCTTAATAATACAAATATTTAGGGTCATAGTTTCATGCCCTGACTGGATATTCTCTTACCCACACAAGTTCTGTTGTTCAAAGAGATTTGGTATCCAAGGTAGCAGCTGCACACATAGCTTCCATTGGTGTTGGTACAACTCTGATTGCATCCACTTACACCCAGAGCGCATTCATCAATGTCTGTATGGTGGGGAGTTGTTCATCAATATATTATTTTAGGTACTGTAAGGTCTTCTTACCCATGCAAGATTGGTTGTTGGAAGAGATTTGGTATCCAAGGTAGCAACTACACATATAGCTTCCATTTGTGTTTGTACAATACTGATTGCATCCACTTGTACCCAGAGCACATTCATCTATGTCTGTATGGTGGTAAGTTGAAATATAACTGTTTTGAAGAATGTTTCTTAATAATACAAATATTTAGGGTCATAGTGTCATGCACTGACTGGCACAAGTTCTGTTGTTGGATGAAATTTGGTACCCAATGTAGCAACTGCACACATAACTTCCATTGGTGTTGGTACAATACTGATTGCATCCACTTATACCCAAAGCACATTCATCTATGTCTGTGTGGTGGAAAGTTGTCCATCGATTACAAATATTATGTATTTAATGATATAGATGCTGCAATTTGAGTGCCACAGATGGTATATTCTCTTACCCACACAAATTCTGTGGTTGGGAGAGATTTGGTATCCAATGTAGCAAGTGCAAAAATAGCTTCCAATGGTGTTGATACAATACTGATTGCATCCATTTGTACCCAGAGCACATTCATCTATGTCTGTGTGGCAACATGTTATGCATCAAAAATCCATAAAGTATAAAATAGTGCAAATTGTGAATACTGTAGCATCACTAATAATATGTCTTACCCACACATGTTCTGTTGTTTGATGAGATTTGGTATCCAAGGTAGCAACTGCACACATAGCTTTCATTGGTGTTGGTACAATTCTGATTGCATCCACTTATACCCAGAGCACACTCATCATGTATGTCTGTATGATGGGAAGTTGAAGTATAACTATTATGAAGAATGTTATTTAATAATACAAATATTTAGGGTCATAGTTTCATGCCCTGACTGGATATTCTCTTACCCACACACGTTCTGTTGTTGGATAAGATTTGGTATCCAAGGTAGCAACTGCACACATAGCTTCCATTGGTGTTGGTGCAATCCTGATTACATCCACTTATACCCAAAGCACATTCATCTATGTCTGTGTGATGGGAAGTTGTGCTTGCATATTACATTAATAGTTTCAAGCACGGCCTGCATATTATCTTACCTACACAAGTTCTGCTGTTGGAAGAGATTTGGTATCCAAGGTAGCAACTGCACACATAGCTTCCAATGGTATTGGTACATAACTGATAGCATCCATGAATACCCAGAGCACATTCATCTATATCTGCATGTTTACACGTTGAAGAATCAGATTATGTTACAGCTCAGTAATGGCTTACATGCTGCAATATCTTATTGATATTTACACGTGATAATTGCAGTAAGGTTCAAACTAGTACAATTTTTTGTTATACACATTACCGATCAACACAGATTTCGCTATAGTTAGTAAATTTGATATTCATGATGAGACATTCCATGCCTGATCAACACAACTTTTGCCATGACCATGTCAAATTTTTTAAAATTTTTAATATATAAGAGATCTTGTACTGTGTTGTTATTGTGCAAAGTTTCACTTTCCAAAACACTTCGGTTCATTAATAAATATTTGGCAACTTTGGAGCGTCCTGTGATTTTGCTCATTGGTATGAGTTGTTAGCAATGCTGTAATATTTCATTGATAATGCTCATATTGGTATGATTGATATCATATACCACAAGGAAGTAAAAACAATCTATGTTACCATCAATAAAATTAATAACTTGGCCCCTTGTTTTGCACATATCAAAATATCTCAAAACACCCCTATTTAGATTTCCTTCATTTTTGGCCCATTAGTTGGAAACGTACTGATGTACTTAAGTTAGTTGGGTCAGTTTCCGAGAAAATGAGCCTTCGCTATATAATAAAAGTTATAAAGATACAGTAGGTGGGTGTAACAATGCAAGTGCGTAGTGCATGGTCACGTGCTATGTGAGCTAAGCTATAGCATCCTTGCAGTGTAGCCGAGTGGGCGTGACAGGAATGAAGTTAAGCAAGCGAATGTGGGAAAGCTTTATAATACACTACTAGGTACCGAACGATGATGCGAGTGACTAGGAAAAGAACATCCTTACGCGCGTCCGCGACGTGGGAGGCGGCGACAACCATCAGGCGCTAGCTGACAACCATTCACTTGGATCCGTTAATTTGGTACGATCGTCACACGAAGTGATAACTCATCTTCTTTGACCCGTATAGCCTCAGAAAATAAAACAAAACAACAAAAACAAACAGACACTGAGTTGCGAACGGCTATATAGCTTAGTTTAAGGCGGAGACTGGGCGGAACAAGGAAGTCATGCGGAATGGGAGAATGGAACTAGGGTTGCCTGGGCAAATGGAGCAGGATAGGTGCATTAACTTTGCACACCTGTATCTCCGCAACGGATAGAGTGAAAATTAACGAACAGTACAAATCAATACCCTCTACCTACAAACCGAATTTGAAGCGATTTGATTACTCCTGCCGAAAGTTATGACGGGTTCATACCCTGTGGGGTATCGGACGTTGCAAGACGGGCACGGAGCAAGTGCAAGACCCCAAAAAGTATTTAACGTAGAGAAATGGTGTAGTATGAAGTGTTGAAAATAGGAAGTCAATGGCGTGTACCGTTCGGACGTTATAGCGATTCAAACGTGAATGATTTTTATAACTTTTATATATATATATAGCGAAGTCTCATTTTCTCGGAAACTGACCCAGTTGGTGTATTCGTTTCGTTTATCAAGTTATAAATGAATTTGTGCCAAACATGTCATATTTCTTTGAAGTACCACTTGACCACACCGTTTACACAGACGCCACAAAGCTATCATCACCGTATACTATTGCACGCATTCACTTAAAGTACACGTAAATATGTGCGAGGTCTGTGTGACACGCGAATTCCTGAGTTTGCATACGAACGATTACGCGTGCTGGGAGGGCAATGAGAACAAAGCGGCCCGCAGCCCACGCACCTTACATGCAATGTTCTGCATTGCCCTCCCAGCACGCGTAGTCGTTCGTATGCAAACTCAGGAATTCGAGTGTCACATCAGACCTCGCACATATTTACACGCGTACTTTGAGTGCGACATCGTGCGCGTGAATGTTGCTATAGTATACGGCGATGATAGCTTTGTGGCGTCTGTGTAAACGGTGTGGTCAAGCTGTACTTCAAAGAAACATGACACGTTTGGCACAAATTCATTTATAACTTATGCACGAAACGAATACCCCAACTAACTTTTAATTAAATTAAGTACATCACAACTAATGGGCCGAAATCTAAATAGGGGTGTTTTGAGATACTTTGATGTGTGCAAAACAAGGGGCCAAGTTATTAATTTTATTGATGGTAACATATACATTTTGTGAATGTTTGTTCTTCCGTGTGGTATATGCTATTTATTGATATCAATCATGCCAATATGAGCATTATCAATGAAATATTACAGCATTGCTAACAACTCATATCAATGAGCAAAATCACAGGACGCTCCAAAGTTGCCCAATATTTATTAATGAACCAAAGTGTTTCTGAAAATGAAACTTTGCACAATAACAACACAGTACAAGATCTCTTATATATTAAAAAATTAAAAAAATTTGACATGGTCATGGCAAATGTTGTGTTGATCAGGCATGGAATGTCTCTGATAGCAACTGCGAAGTTAGCTTCCAATTATTGTGATGCAATTTAGTTTGTAGTTTTGAATTCAATGAATAGACAGTGTGCTCCTTTGATAGTTACACAGATGCTAAATGTGTGCTCAGTATTCCAAGCAGTTCATAAGTGCAAAGTGGCTGAAAGTTATGAGCCTGCTGCCATTTTGTAGGGAAGCATAAACTAATACAGTACATAACATTTCAACAATGTCAAAGTGTTGTGCGTTTTGTTACCAAACAGCTAACTAGACAAAACACAAGGAAGTACAGATGCACATACTAAAGTTCTACATCCTGGACAATTATTGGCCCCCCCCAGGAAATTAATAAATTTAATAACATAAAGAATAAAAACATATGCTCTTACCTAGATTGCACATTGCTGAGCTATTATTTCCTTTGTAAATCACTTTTCTCCATGTTGGATCACCATTTAATCGTGTTGTGCACCCAGCTCTGTATCCGCCATAAGATTGGTCCAGATGCCAGCAGAGACGACTGACACAGTCATTGCTGCCCGGATCATTGTCACAGGAAGTCAAGTGCACACTTGAAAAATCGGCAAAGCCAAAACTGTACGATGGATAGCGGTACCAATAGGCACCTCCAGGATCATAGTATGCTGTAGTTGTGGAGTATGTTGCTGTAAAAGCTTGTGGTGAACCAAATGCTCCAATTGCAAACACAGTCGATGAATTGGAACTTTTAGCACCAACAAAAACGATTTGAGTGTCATTGCAGGCTGCCAAGTCTCTTGTAGTGGTGTAGGAAGAGTATGGTTGGTCATAGCATTTCACGTAGCCACTCAGAGCTAGTTCTCCCTCGCTGTAGTTGTACATGACTCCACAAGACGGAACAGCTATATAGAAATGGGTAAGGGTACATGCGTTGTTACATTAGTACATTTAATGCATGCTTGCTGCCTATGTATGAACACAACAATACACACCTATGCAATTGCATACTATATTAAATGACATCCACTTAGTAAATGTATCTTGTATTAGGCGCAAATGTCTACTGTCTTATATGAAAAGCCTATTGTCTTCTGTCACTATTTGGTCATTTTGTTTTGTTATGCATCCAAATGGAATGATTAGCAGAATTCAAATTATACACCCATACTTTGAACATGGATTCTGTTGCAAAATACCAGGTAACGATTATTATATCAGTGGCATGTCTGATATATCTAATCATTAATGCCCAGCTAAGCAGATTTCTTGTCTCACCTAGCTTGACTTTGTGACAATGCACGAATAAAATAAAACCGCAATGCAACCCCAATGGAGGCAATCCCATGTGCCAGGGATGCAGGGACCACTCCACAGTACTGTGATGAGTACCAGAAGCCAAAGGTTTGAAATCTTTAAACAACTATTGTGCCAAATGCTAAATGCATTACTAAGCGTGACGGTCTTCCATTTCTACATTTCTATGGTGCTGTGTGCAAACGGTTTACTTAATCATATGTTGGAATTGTGTATGCATGCTTCTATAATAGCTAATATGCCATACTGTAATGTTTAAAATTATACTGATATGTGAAAATGTGACTTTGTTGAATTGTTTGAAACTTATTATGCATGTATGAAATTTATTCAAGTACATGTACATGTGTATACAAATGACCCCACTGAATTGTTATTTTTATTGTAAAAATAGCACCATCCTGCAACAGTGTGCTCATTGTTAATCAAACACCAGGGTTGCACAAAGAGTATGTAATTTTGCTAGACTGAGAGGTGTGAAGAGTGGTATCCACATCTGCTGCTGTTGCTTGGTTCTCTGCCCTCTAATTCTAGCGCACACTGCATAAATCTCATGCAACCAATAATGTGCACCCTATTCTAGGGTGTGGTCATTGTCCTGCACAAAACAGAGTTTTAGAAGTGATACTCATGCATAGTATGGGGAAACTGCAGCTGATGGAAGGTTACATACCCTGCATTCTACTTCAGATCATGTACGTATGCCTCAAAGCACCCTCCCCCTCCCTCAAACTCACCCCCTCCCTCAAGACAAATTCCCAATGTACATCAAATGCATCACTTCAATCAGTTGTAGGGTGCTTAAAATTCTTCCTCTCAATGTTGATGCACACAAGCAAATCCCTGTGCTGACCCTAGGTACTGTTTTGCAATCACATGACATGTGAGTTTTATGCTACACCTGAAAAACTATGTGTTAATGCAAGAGCATGTTGGAACTATGCCATTTCCCTTATTGATAAGGTTTTGAGCTGATCGGTAATGTTCATATTGACAAGTTGTTTTCATTGCTTTTTATGCCTTCTAATAGTACATATCACCAACCTTCTCATAGAGAATGTTTGTATTTACTTGTTCATTCAATAAAAGGTGTATATACTTACCGATAAGCTGAACAACTTATCGATAGTTATCCTAATCTACCTAAACACTTTTCAAATGCAACCACTTGAGTACAGCATAGCGGTTCTTGGGTTAGTACTGTGCTATAGCATCTATGAGTCATGGTTTTGACCTTCTCAAGCTGAATTAGAGACTCAAGCCACAACACTTATCTTCATTTCTTTTAGATTTTAAAATACGTGATTTTGCTTGTTTACATATGGGTCAGAATTTATTTACTCAAAAGCTTAGTGAAACTCTTGTCTCGATTATGGTTCATTTCCTATACAGTTACTTCAATTTTTAAGCAGCCTCTTAATTAACAAAAGGGACCAGTGTGTTCCATTCATTTCTGGTATAATATGTCAAACAACTAGTACAATTTGTATCATGCATCAATTGTGTTAGAATTTGCAGATCAAGAAACCTAGCTTTGCAGCTGAACATGGAATATCTTAAAAATGGCCATATTACATGTATGTATTGTGTTACAAACAGTTCAGTTGTTGGTGTCTGCTTTATGATCCACACTAATTCCTTACACAAATATACCATAAAATGTTTCAAAAGATGGATGGAAACACCTGGAAGGTCAGGAAAATGACCATTTGACTTGAGCGTATCTCTTGAATGGTTGGATTTGGTTGGATTTCAACTGTCTTTATTGCATCATATTTTACAGATGAGTAACAATGTCAATAATCTTCGATGTAAAGTGGTTTAGTCCAAATCTATAAAAATAACATTTTAATGGGATTCACTTTGGATTAGAACAAGCCGAGATTGCATATTCATTCTCTGATTTGTACTTAATAAGCATTTAATAGGATAGAATGGCGCACTAGTCTCCACTGCAATAATGTCTTAATGGTGTGAAATATCTAATGATCATCAAAGGCTTGAGTTCCCAGGCTCATTTTCAAAAAGACCCAAATGTTAACTTCATTAGAATATAAATAGATAAAAATATCAAGATGCTTTTAAAAGTTCGAAATTGATTTTAAGATTACAACATATTTATCTTGTAAGTTTTAGGATATGCTGAGTAATACAGAACGCTTAAGTAAAATACATATTGACACAGTTGCATGAATCACCAATCCCTCATTTACAAATGTTGTTTAAAGTGCTCTGACTGTACAAGAGTAGTGTAAAGCTTCCTATAAGAATGTACCTTGACTTATTAGGAAGATCCATTGCCCATTGATTCCAACATTGCTGTTGCCAGCGATGTTGAGGATGTAAGGTGTTCTTGATCCAGGAATATTCACATAGTTCACATTGTTTCCAGCATTGAACCCAACCTGTGCTCCATAGGATGGCCACTGTATCAATCCATCTGCATACAAAAATATTGTATACGATCTGACATTGTCTGTCGCAAGGACAGCTTGAAATGTGTTGGTCTGTGAAATAAAAAGATTATCCATGAAGCAAGTAGGTCAGTTTGGTTCCGGCAACCCTTTTAATTTGCAAATTCAACACTTTTATGCACACTTGAAAAGTATACACATGGGAAGTCCATGAAAAGGGACCCAACTTTTTGTCTTCAATATTTCAATATTCAAAATGATGGTCAGTCTTCTACAATACAATTCTTATGCACTAAATTTTGGGTGACCCATCAGAGAGCTACGCAACTCTAAATATTTAATTCTGTCTACATTCCATTCCAAGGATCCTATCACACAAGCATTTAAACATATCTCAGATTTTTACTCGTGTTTGCTACTCCAGCATGGTCACACCATCACTTAAAAAAGACACTGTAAGTGTACAATGATACTTTTCACATCAACTATACAGGTGTCTAGGATGGTGATTTAGAAGCTATGACGACCAGTCCAATTTGCTAAACCTTGACTTCCTTCAGTTTTGAAATGTGGCTATTAATTTATATAATCGGATAGACATCCCTTTTCAAGTCAGCAAAATGAAACTATTATCTTTGACACAATTCATGTCAAATAAGGGGCATTGGGCAGTTGAGAGGCAGCAAAAATTTACTGTGGAAAGAGTTGTCCCATTGTAGAATGTCCTACCAAATGATGTTGTCACTGTATTCACTATATACCAAGCAATGGGGCAATACTTCCCATACAGCTGCAGCATTGCCCTGTTGTATAGCTACTGACAATCTCTGCATTAAAAACTGAAAAGACAGGGCATCCCCTGTTGCTTGATGCAATGGATGAACAAGAAACACCAGAGACTCAGACCCAATTGCACCTGGAGTCTCAAAGGCTAAACGAATTAATAATAATAATAATTTAAATAACTGTATTCTGTTGTTCAAAAATAATATCAACGTCATGGCAGTTCTCCATCAATTCCCCAGAGATGTTGCAAGTGGACCATCAGGGCTGCAAATACAGCATCTCATAGAAGCCGCAGAAGTCCCCCTGCCCACCCCCATCTGTGCTTCCCTCAGGGCAGTGATCAACATTCTAGTGGCTGGTGATGCGCCAGCAGGGATCGCCAAGTTCATGGCAGGCGGCTCACTCACAGCCTTGAACAAGAAGAAGGAGGGTGCCACGCAAGATATACGCCCAATCGCCGCAGGGGAAGCCTTACGACGATTGACAGGGAAATGCCTCTGTATCCTGATGCGAGCAAAGGCTTCAGAGTTTTTCGACCCACACCAGCTTGGCATGGCCTGCCCAGCTGGGGCAGAGAAATTGATTTACAACTTTAGGCGCTGCCTAACAGATCACTGGGGGGACAACGATTTTGTGGTCTGCAAAATTGACCTCAGCAATGCCTTCAATGAAGTCTCTAGGAATGCCCTCTTAACTGAATGTGCAACCCACTTCCCGCTTCTCTTCAAGTGGGTCTACTGGTGTTACGGTCAACACCCCTCCTTGTGGCACCCCATGGGCACACTAGGTTCTGAACAGGGAGTCCAGCAGGGGGACCCGCTGGGCCCCCTCCTATTTTCCTTGGTGCTGCACAAACTTGTCCAGTCCATCGCAGGAGCTGCCGAATGCTCAGGGCTCACATTCAATTGCTGGTACCTTGATGACGGCATCCTCGCTGGGCCGAAGTCTGCGATCAACCACGCCATCCACCTCATCCAACTGGAAGGCCCTCCCCTGGGGCTGAGAATCAACACAGCCAAGTGTGAACTGTATTCCCGCAGCAACCTAGAGGGCCTCCCAGTAGACATCAAGAGGTTCAACGAACCCAACATGGAGATCCTAGGGGCCCCTGTCGGCGATATCATCTTTTGTGCCAAGTTCATGGCTCAGAAACGGGCCAGGGCAGCCAGGTTATTGACCCAGCTGACGGAGGTGGGTTCCATCGACCCCCAAATTGCCCTCCTCCTCCTGCGCCATTGCGCATCTTTTTGCAAGTTCGTTCACCTGGCTCGCTCCACGCCACCACCTCTCATATCCGACGGCCTGGCCCTTTTTGACGCTGATGTTCGCCGCCACTTTTCTGACTGTGTGGCAATTGATGCCTCAGACTCGGTGTGGCAGCAAGCCCAACTGAGCCTTAGCCGGGGCGGCCTAGGACTCCGCAAATTGGCATTACACTGTTCCGCTGCCTTCCTGGCCTCCGTTAACAAGGCAGGATGCACAACCCCACCTGACGAGTTCACTGCACACACTGTCGCCATTTTCAACAGCTTGGTCCCCCCTGCATGCTCCATCTCAATGGAATCTTTGCAGACTTCAACCGTTCGTCAAAGAGACCTATCCGCCAGGAATGAAGACCACCAATTTGATCAGCTGTTCCTCGCTGCTACCCCTGCCAACCGTGCTCGCCTGCTCTCGGTCGCATCCTGCCACTCTTCATCCTGGTTGTCGGTCATCCCAGCTAGGGGCCTCAACCTGCACATGGACCCAGCCAAGTTCCAGGTGGCCCTCAAATGGTGGCTGGGCGTCAACACGTCACCACACCTTCTGTGCCCTCATTGCCCTGACCACCAGTTAGACCCTCTTGGTCACCATGCCTTAACGTGCCGGGGAGGCGGGGATGCTGTCCTGCGCCACAACAGCTTGCGTGATGTTGTTGCCCAAGAGGTGGGTGGAGGGACTGAGGCTGATGGTTCCCGAAGCCGGCCAGCCGACTACCTGTTGCCCAATTGGTCCACAGGCAAACCAGCTGCTTTTGATATCACAGTGACCTCTCCGCTTAACCCTATTTCTTTGCCCGAAGCGAAGGTCACTGGTTGTTCTGCAGCTCGGATGGCTGAGATGCGCAAACACATCTCCAACGACCCCAAGTGCAGGGCCTTGGGGTGGGTATGCATTCCACTGGCTGTCGAGACCTATGGGTGCTGGGGAACAGAAGCCAGGGACTCTTCTCTCGTCTAGCAGCTCGGCTGGCCTTACAGCTACATTGCAGCAAGTCTAAAGCCTTGGTCAGCATTTACCAACGACTCAACCTCACTTTGGTTCGCTGCGCAGCCAGAGCCTTACTTTCACGTGTCGGCACCCAGATCCCAGAGGGTTAAAAACTTTAGTTTAGGACTCCCTCGTGATTATGTTGTTGGTACATGCTACGGTTTAATCATGTGTATTGTTTTGTTGTATAATATGTATTATTATTATTATATACAAAATAAATAAATAATAATACAATAATGCCGTGTTGCAAATGCAACAGTTTAAACGCTCGCTGCAGCTCGTGCGAATGCGTGAAGCAGAATCAACAGTGTGTAAGTTGTCACGCTGGGAAACATGGTCGCTGCAGAAACACCGTGCTCAACAACCACGTCATGCCCCAGTTGGCTGCTGCTTCTTCTAGCCGGACGGTAGCCGCCGCTTTGCCTGCGCCTCTTACTGCTTCGTCACCATCTAGAGCTCAATCGCCATCAACCTCCCAGTCGCCTACGAGCGCCCAAACGGCGCCCATCTCATCTCAGCTGTCACAGCAGCTATTCATTTCTAACCCACAGCAGCTGCCTCACCCGCGTCACAGGATACCTCGACGTAATGAATCACATGAGGATTTCTCCACCACTCATTCACAGCCGGAGGAGCAGCAGAGCTCCCCCACGCACCTTTCTCTATCAACCACGAGTTCCCAGATCCCGGGAGTATCTAGAAAGCGGCGGAAGAAGCATTGTATTGTGGAAGGGTGTCCTGAACATATTGCTCCTTCCATGTGGAAAGCCCACATGACGCTCCATGTCCAGGGTGTATTTTCTGGGGACGTGCCTAACTTTTGGCTGGAGGAGAATGATCTTTCCATCTGCCACCTATGCCATCAATTGGTTTCCAACAATCGGTTGTCCTCCCACCCAAGGAAATGTGCTGGTAGTGCTGTGGTTGCTCCGGTTCTTGACAGTGTGTTAGGGGATGTACCACACAACCTGGCTGAGATGAGCCTGCCAACCTTTGAGGGACGTGTGCCTCCTTGACCAGCCCACCTTGCGCTTCATCCCATCAAAGTCCCAGCCTGCCTTTGCCTGGGCATTGTCATCTACTTTGAGAAGTGTTATCCTGGAGAACACAGAGGAGGCATGGCTGAAGCTATTCATGCTTCCTAAATGTGTTCTGCCTTCACTTCGACGCAAGGGATGACATGACAAGTCACTGCCAGTGGATTCTCTCTGCAACATGTGGTCAGATGACAAACTGGGAGCCCTTTGGTCTTTGGCCAAGAGTCGGTCAGCCAATCGTAATCATTCTGGAGGTGTGTCCATCAACAATCGGACAAAGGTCATTGACCAAGCTGTGTCATTAGGCAGATCTGGTATGTTTGGAAAAGCTTGCAGAGTCCTTCAGTCCAGCGGTATTGCCCCAAATAATGAGACAACGTGGCATCTGTTGAAATCCAAACATCCCAGCTGTCCCACTCCAGTAGCTCTAGCGTCCCACTCTGCCCCTCTCACCCTCGAGCCAGATTTCAATATCCTTTCTGTCCTACGTTCCTTCCCCAAAGACACTGCAGCTGGTCCTTCTGGTCTTCGAGTCCAACACCTGCTTGATGTGGCTAGTGTCCCACTTCCCACATCCATTTGCTCCTCCCTCAGGCAGTTGGTCAATATCCTGGCAGCTGGAAAGGTACATCTGTGTCTAAGTTCTTGGCTGGAGGCTGCTTGATTGCCTTGAACAAAAACAAGGAGGGCTGCCCACCTGACATTAGGCCCATCGCGGTGGGAGAGACAATAAGGAGGCTGACTGGGGAAGTGCATGTGTGCCTTGGTGAAGGACAAGGCTACTGAGTTCTTCCAACCCCTGCAACTGGGTGTGGCCTGTCGTGCAGGGGCATGCTCTCAGGGGATGCATTGAAGAGCACTGGATGGATGAGGACTTTGTTGTACTTAAGGTGGACATGAGGAACGCTTTTAATATTGTCTCCAGGCAAGCAGTCCTTGATGAGTGTGCTACTTTTTTCCCTGAGTTGCTGCTACCTTGGGTGTCTTGGTGTTATGGGACCCATCCTCTGCTATGGCACCCTCTTGGTCAGATCAGCTCTGAGTCTGGAGTGCAGCAGGGTGACCCTTTAGGTCCCTTACTGTTTGCACTAGTCCTCCAGAAGTTGGTATCTAGCCTGGACGCAGATGAGGAGTGTGCTGAAATCCTTCTCTTAGCTTGGTACCTCGATGATGGAGCTTTGGCTGGCACCCACTCAGCTGTACTGCATGCCTTACATGTGATTGAGGAGTTGGGTCCTGCATTGGGCCTACATGTGAACCTGGCCAAGTGTGAGATGTTCAGCAGGCAGGGCAAAACATCATTTCCACCGGTGGTGAGGTGCTCACTCCTGCCTAATCTGGACATCCTAGGTGCTCCAATTGGGGATTATCTACACTGTTCTAAGTTTATCGCTGGGAGGTGTGCTGAGTCTAGGAAGCTACTCTCCGGTCTAGCGGATGTTGCTGCAGTCGATCTCCAGGTAGCAGTTTCCTTATTGCGCATGTGTGGTAGCTTTTGCAGGATGGTCCACATAGCAAGGGTTACCCCACCAAGCCTGGCCTCAGATGGTCTAAGGTCTTTTGATGAGGAGGTCAAGCAGTGCTTTGTAATGTGCTCAGCCATCAATGTTACCAATGATGCCTGGAGCCAGGCACAGCTGGGACTAAAATTTGGGGGTCTGGGTCTTCGCTCCTTCTCTCACCATGCTGCTGCAGCGTTCATTGCCTCCCTGTCATTCTCCGGCTTTGGCAAGGCTGATAACATCCACCTAAAACAGGCAGTGGCAATGTTTAACACTCAGGTCTCCCCCTTTAATGCCATTACAGTCAATTCTGCTCTGGAGTCTCCCATTCACCAGAAGGTCTTGTCAGGATTGATCCAAGCCCAACATTTCCACATCTTGTTGGAATCCTCCTCTCCAGCTAACAGAGCTCGCCTCCTGTCAGTGGCTGCTCCTCATGCTTCCTCTTGGCTATCAGTGGTCCCTTCCCCTGGTTTGGGCTTGCACCTGGAGTCGAATGAGTTCCAGATGGCTATTAGGTGGTGGCTGGGGTTAGATACTTCTGGTCGGTCCATGTGCCCATTCTGCCCTGATACTACTCTTGATCATCTTGGTCACCATGCTGTGACCTGCAGGCATGGGGGGGGGGATGTAGTCACATGCCATAATCGTCTACGAGATGAGGTATTTGAGCTTTGTCGTCGTGCCCACCTAAGTGTGAGTGTGGAGAGAGGTCATGGCCTTACCAGAGACCTTGCCCACACCAGACCTGCTGACATCCTCATTGCTGGCTGGGACAGAGGCAAACCTGCGGCACTAGACCTGACCATTACCTCACCACTCTGCTCTGTCATCTTGGGTGAATCATGTTACCAGGCTGGTGCGGCAGACCTGGCAGCAGAGACCTGCAAGCTCCACTCCAATGGACCCAAGTGCCAAGAGTTGGGTTGGTCCTGCATCCCATTGGCAGTGGCTGAAATTTATGGCCGGTTGAATGTGGTCCTGGTTCGGTCCATTGCTAGAGCCATCCTGGCCTGGGATCCACCCTCCTAACTTGCTGTTAGTAGTTTAGTTGTAATTAGTGTATGTGTATGTAATAATAATAATAATAATAATCTGGCAAGGGCAACTCCATCAACTCTTACATGCAAAGCCTTTGCTCTAATTGATGATGACATCAGAATGTCCTTCTGTCGATGCATTGGTGTTGACACATCCGATACAGCTTGGCAGCAGGCTCAGCTTAGCCGAAGTAGAGGGGGCCTTGGGTTTCGGTCATTATCTCGCCACTCATTAGCAGCATTCATCTCCTCTTTATGCTCATCTGGCTTTGGTATGCATTCATCTCCCCACCTTTCTCAAGCAGTAGAGATCTTTAACAGCTTGGTCTCGCCTGCAGATGTAGTCAGTGTCGAGTCTCTCCTCACTACACCAGTCTCTCAGAAATCCCTTTCTAGTAAGTTAGATGACCATGTCTTCAACTTACTGCTGAACTCATCTTCAGTAGCAGACAAAGCACGTCTTTTGTCAGTTTCCTCTCCCCATGCGCATCCTGGCTTTCAGTTGTGCCCTCCGAGAGCTTGGGGCTTCACATGGATCCTCCTGTTTTCCAGGTAGCCATCAAATGGTGGCTTGGCCATGATGTTTCAGAGGGCTCACCATGTGCACTATGCCCAGGCAGTACACTTGACCACCTTGGCCACCATGCAGTTACCTGCAGGTATGGTGGAGATGTGGTAATTTGGCATAACACATCCTGGTAGAGACATGTCGTCGGGCTCACATAGGGGGTAAGGTGGAAGTTGGCAACAACTTAAGTAGAGACCACAGTAAGACCCGTCCAGCTGACATACTTCTTCTTAACTGGTTTTTGGGCAGAACAGCAGCATTAGATGTGTCCATCACCTCACCGCTAAACCCTGTTATTTTGTTGGAAGCGGGAGTGTTGGCCACAGCTGCCGCCCAGGCCACTGAGACTAGGAAACACCACACCAATGACTCCAAGTGCTCAGATCTAGGATGGGTATGTGTCCCTATGGTCGTTGAAACATACGGAGCTTGGGGAAAAGAAGCCACAGCCATTATCTCCTCTGTAGCCTCTAGACGTGCCACCTCCATGTGTCGGCCAAAGTCCATCGCACTTAATGAGATCTATGGCCGACTGAATCTCCACCTGGTCAGGGCTAATGCTACAGCTATCCTCTCTAGGATAGCTTGTCTACTGTAGAGCTGTACTTTGTATTTAATCAGTGTTGTTTCTCTATATACATGAATGAATACAATAATAAAAATGATAATAATAATAATGTGGGTCTGCGACTGCTAGACTGGGCGCTTCAAAGTTCGGGGGATTGTTCTGGGTGGGGAATATAGATGCGTAGTGTTTGATGTGTTGTATTATACTGTATTTGCAATAGTAATAATAATAATAGCAGGGTCCTGCTTTTGGTCTCTGGATCAACCCTGCCAAATGCGAATTGTTCTCTGGCACTGTCTTGTCAGACTTTCCCCAAGAAATGAAAGTGTCCCATGAGCCAAACTTCGAAGTCCTCGGAGCTCCAATAGGTGATCCCATCTTTTGTGCTAAGTTTTTAGCACAACGGCGTGCTAAGGCTGCCAAGTTGTTATCCCAGCTGGTTACTGTGGGCTCATTGGACCCCCCCAAGTTGCTCTCCTCCTCTTGCGTCAGTGTGCAGGGTACTGTAAATTAGTTCATCTTGCTCGTTCAACTCCACCCTCCCTTATCTCTGATGGTTTGGCATTATTTAATGCTGATACTCGACGCTGTTTTTCAGAATGCACTGGAATTGACACAGCTGACAATGACTGGTTGTAAGTTCAACTGAGCCTTGGTAGGGGTGGTCTTGGCCTTTGCAGTCTTGCTCTCCATTCTCCAGCTGCTTATTTGGCATCACTGATTAAGGCCAGGCCCCTAATACCATCGGATTATTATGCCTTGGAGTCGATCAATATTTTTAACACCGGTTTACGTAAAGGTCGGGGCGACTTCCTGCCGACTTGTCGCGAATGAATATGGGTAAAAGTTCCGTAATTGTTTAGTTTACTGATGGTTTGCGGAACATTTGTCCATATTCATTTGAGTTGCATGCGACAAATCGGCAGGAAGTCGCCCCGTGTATGCCGGCCTTTAGACGCGGGGAAATTTTGGGGAATATAAAACTTTCATAATTCCCTCCTTACGTTTGATTCCCAAGCTAATTACGTTGCCTAACAGACCATCTTATATGCAACCATACTGTAGAGTTGGGACCTAAAAGCTCGTACCGTTGTCGTACACTAAAGTCTCAAACCAATCTCATTAGCGTTTTCGCGGTGGCCCTCGATTTCAAGGTGCACTTTTTTCCCTTGTAATTTATTGGCTAATAAAGTGTACCATTAGCATCTCTGACATAAGAAAAGGCTACACAATAGCTATATGTAAGGGCAACGCAACTGCCTTTCGAGGTGCGGTGTGTTTTACTCACGCAGGGAAGCAATAACCATGATGAATACGATTACCTTATTAACAGCTGCCAGGAACATTTTTCGAGGATGGCACCGGGAAGCATGCCGAAAAAGGAAAACATAGAAGCGGAGCATTTTTAACGTGTAATTCAGGTGTGTGCCATAATTGCTGTAATTGTAGACAACGCACTCGCGGACGTCCTCGCAAACAGTTGAAATTGCAATTGGCTAGCGCTCCAGCTATGAGCATGGGCATTGTCGCTGAGTCTGTTGTTCCTTGGAGCATTTGTACTGTCCTCCCTGCTGCTCCTACCGCCGCAGATACTGTTTTCCTTTCTCCTGCTATCCTTGCTACTGTTCCTACAGCTGTCCCTGCCACGGTAATGTAACATGGGTACCCCCCCCCCCCACATTGGGGCCAATGTCGGGATTAGTACGGGATTTGACACCGCTAATTGGATTGTGGTTCTTTCGTTTGACTCTAGACGGGCATTGGACACGGAAGAGGCGGATCGGAGAGATAAGATAAAACAAAGATGTCTACCAGTACTAGTACTAGGCCTAGTACCGAGTAGTTTTGTTTTTTGTTTTTAAATATATATAGCAAACTACTCCAAGTCCCCTCGTGTGTGTGTGTGTGTGTGTGTGTGTGTGTGCCTGTGTGGTGTGGTGTGTGTGTGTGTGTGTGTGTGTGTGTGTGCGCGTGCGTGCGTGGTGCGTGCATGCAATCGCTTATAAATTGCTTCTGTCACAGAGCATATTTCTGGATTTGTTGTGCAAGACACGAGTGCATATATGCAAATCTCTGATATGCCTACGCACGTATGCAGCGTATATCTGTGTGTGCGGGTCCGGAAAGAGGTAGGATCGAGCAACGCAACAGAGCGCCGACACAGTGCAGTGTGGCAATTTGACCGGTTATTAATCCCCAACCGTGGGGCATTTGATTTAATAAAGGTCAAATCCCGTCATTGGCCCCAATGGGGGGGGAGGGGGGGGGGGGGGTACCCATGTTACAATGACAGGCGCATAATGTTCCTACAGCTATCCCTGCTAATGTTCCTGCAGCTGTCCCTGCTACTGCTCCTACAGCTGTCCCTGCTACTGTTCCTACATCTGTCCCTGCTACTGTTCATACAGCTGTCCTGCTACTGTTCCAACTGATGTCCCTGCTACTGTTCCAACTGATGTCGCATCATGTAATGCTGATTATGGTTGCCAGGATCACATATTCCAAGTACTGAGTCTGTTGGGAATTCAAGCCAATTCTGATATGAATCATCTACCCAGTGCTAAAGATCGAAAAGTTGCCAGGGTGAAGGAGAATTTGACTGAAGATGGCTTCAGAAGGGTTAAGCCCCTGTTCTGGAACGGTGTGAAGGGATGGATCAAAGTATTACTCCCTGCATGGAATCTTCCTGATGATAAGGTCTTGAAGAAACTTTTTTCTCTACCAAGTGGCCCATTTGATGACAAAGATGGGGCAGATGCTGAAGGAACAGGTGCCCTTGATGATCACACCCTGGTTACAAAGAATATCGTCCAAGCCATCAAACAGGAGAAATTGTTCCATATCTTTCGTATCTGGCTGTGTTGCTAGTATTTCCACTTTATTCACTAGTGCAGACCATGCTTCCTGAATTCAGCAGCAAAGTGCGAACTTTTATTGCTCATTGTTGGCAGGAGGGGATAGCTGGTCGTGCCAAAGTATCTGCTGATGCAATTGTAGTGCGCCTCACTGAGGAATATTTGGCTGGTAGCTGAGCTGCCTGTAGTTGGGCAAGTGAGGACCTCCTACCAGTCCATAGGACAATCAAAGGATGAAGCATCCAAATCTCCAAGAAAGAAGGCAGGCTGCGATAAACCTCAGAGGGAGAAGCAAAAGACATCAAACACGACCTTTGACTGGAGCAAACCACTGCTCAAATGGTCCAAGCCACAACTTCAGACCTATCTTGCTGAGCACAATCTGCGTACATCTGGAAACAAGCCAGAACTGATTGAATGAGTACAAGCGGGCATGAACACAAATCCAAAATGAATGCATCTGCTGAGTTGTAATCTCAGAATGTGTAGTGGCTACTAAAAGTCTATGAAGTGTTCACGTTAAAATTAGTTTTCAGATATCTAAATATGTGTATTCACATATTATAGCCATGCTCCTCTATCAAGCCAACACGTTGAGCTGGGGGGGGGGGGGGGGGGGGGGGGGGCAATTGAAATAAAAGTCCACAGGGAAAAGAAAAAACAACCCCTGCCTCCTCTTCATTGGAATGCTACAGCTTGATACCTGCACTCCAATAAGAGTTGGTGGGGTGTGTGTGTGTTCCTGCATTGACTTAAGCTCTAGCAACCATTACTATTTCATGCATATCCATCCCCAATACCAATCAACCAACACCAATCAATTTTTTGTATTGTGCATAACTCTCACCCCTGCCAACACATTAGCTAGCCATTAGCTTGATACACTCTGATATACATGTGTTTATTTTCTGTACTGTACATCAAACGGCATGCAATATTAAGTACATCCGCGTACGCGTGTGACGTGTGGGCGTAGCTTAATTAGCGATTTAACGTATATCGATTTCTTTACAAAATCGGTCAAACGAAAAGGCATAGAGGTACAGACAGAGTTTCAAATGCATTTTCTTTACAATTACCACCAATAGTATATTGCAAATGTGTAAGATCGATCTGGGATTGCTTAGAAAAAATTGCACCTGCCGCGGCCAGTTTGCCCGACATTACGGGCCTTTTTTGACCAAGGCAATGTCCCCAAGACAGTTGTAAATATGCAGTGACTATCTAAATGCTTAATATAGTAGATGGCTGCATTAGAAGATAGCAATTCCACTCGGAGGGAATTTTTCATTTTTTGAATACCCCCCAAATCATCAAGATTTCCCCGCGTCTTACGTAAACCCGGTGTTAACGACCAGTGCATGCAATTTCTGGAGATCTTTTGCTTTATTCTACTTTAAGCCAAAAGGATCTCTCTGCTAGGTTGGAAAACCACCAGTTTGAACAGCTGCTATTTCAGTCTTCCCCTGCCAACCGTGCACGTTTGTTGTCTGTGTCCATATGCCATGCTGCATCTTGGTTGTCAGTCATCCCTTTAGTAGGCCTTAACTTTCACCTTGAGCCTGATGAATTCCAGACTTGTATTGCTCTTCTTTAGATGATTATTATTAATAATTAAAATAATAATAATAATGATTTATTCCATTCTAAGAGAAGGGCACACAATGCTTGGTAAAGGTAAGCTGCTGTCAGGCTCTTACAGTGAGCCTAAAACATTACACTTTTTAAGTTTATTTTGAAACCTTGATAGGTGAGGAATAGTTTAACTTAGTTGTTTGTAGTTTAATGTAGTCGACTGTAGGCTATTATTGTATCATAGTTAAGTTGGTCTGTAAGCTGTTAATGTATCATAGTTAAGTTGGACTGTAAACTTAGGCTGTTATTGTATCATAGTTAAGTTGGACTGTAAGCTGTTAATGTATCATAGTTAAGTTGGACTGTAAACTTAGGCTGTTATTGTATCATAGTTAAGTTGGACTATAAGCTGTTATTGTATCATAGTTAAGTTGGACTGTAGGCTGTTAGTGTTGTATCGTTTTTATAGTGCTTATTATGTGTATTATAAAAACCATCCATTCCCCCCCCAATGGTTCTGCTGGAGGTAATGATGGGCTTGCTTAGAAAAAAAGTGCACCTGCCGCGGCCAGTTTGCTAGGTTGTATCGCTGTTGGGTGCACCCTACACAGACTAGCAGACAAAATTGCTGGTTTTAAGGTAAAAGGTTCTCTTCTCCCCTCTTCAATTGGGTTTTGGTATCAGTGGGAGTGCTGAGGCAGCTGCCCATGTGGCTAGGTTTTATCTTCACCATCTCAGTGTTTACCACCTGCCTCTCAAACATGATTTTAAAAATGCCTTTAATTCAATCTGAAGAGACAAGATACTGGAAGCTGTTAGTGACTTTGTTCCTTCCCTGTTTCCCTTTGTCCATACAGCATACTCATCACCATCATTCCTCTATTGGTGAGATAAAAATCCTAGAGTCTTCTGAAGAAATTCAGCAGGGTGACCCACTTGGACTCCTTTACTGCCTCTCTATTCATGTTACATATTATGTGCTCTCTTTTCATATCAGAGTTCTGCATTTTCTACCTTGAGGATGGCACTATTGGGGGAAGTGCTGAGGTAGTTATAGAGGATTGCAAGCATGAATGCCACCCTTCTGGGCACCCCTTTAGGTGATGTGGCATCTGTTTCAGCTATCAATGATGAGAACAACAGTATCCTGAAACAAATGGGTGTCAGACTTCAGCAACTGTTTCCCCATTATGCCATCCTGCTTCTATGTCACTGTTTTTCCATCCCATAACTAATTCAAGTCCTCTCCATGTTTTCTATCATCCAGCCTCATGGTCTCAGCTGTCGCCATAGCCCTGGAAGTCTCCATCGCCATGCTGCTGTAAACAACATTATCCATAAAGCCTTGAGCTCTGCACTACACTCATTCTATCCTGCCTAGAACCTAAAGGTATGGATAGGTCAGATGGGAAGCGGCAGAATGGAGCTTCAATTGTACCTTGGAGCAATGGAAAAATGCTAAAATGGAATGCCAAATGCCTTGACACCTTTACCCCTTCCTTCTTAGGTTTGGTAGCAGCTTTTGCTGAGGACAGGACAAGGTCAAAATACAGCTTCCTGGAGCACAGCCATATTTTTATCTCTGTCTATTGAGATCTCTGGTGCATGTGGTCCAAGTCTCACAGCTTCCTGGTGGACCATGACCACAACCTTGTACGTGCCAAAGATCAAAATGCCTCTCAGTATCCATGGCAATAGTTATCCATTTCCATCCAAAGAGGGAACACAATTTCCATTTTGGGGTGCATGCCAGATGTGGCTGGTGGTGCATCCATCTGGCAATAGAGACCTATGGAGCCTGGAGCTCTTTCACAAGTGGCTTCACACCTTGCCAAAAAAGCAACAGCCCCAAATCAAAGGTGCTTATGAGTCTCTATGGTTGGCTTGGTTAGACTTTGATTGGAGCCAATGCTAAGGCTATCCTTATCAGGTCACATTCGCCATCGCTGACCTTCAATGAGACATCTCTTCTGGTAGATAATTAATGTAGATAAGTGTATGTAATGGGTGTATGTATTTTGTGTACTGTTACATATGCATGTATTCATTATTGTAATTGTATTTTAATATAATCAATGGATTGCATCAATTTATTATGATACAAATTATTAACTATGATGATGATGATGATTATTATAATAATTAAAGGATATATGATTCAATAGTATACATATGACTATGGAACTAACGCAATATGCATTTAACCACTGTCCAGCTGAGCCAGGATTGGTGGAGACCTGGCTAGCAAAGCTCTTGCAGTGGCACGCATAAGTTTGAAGTTAAGATGGCCATAAATGTCAGATAGTATCATTACACAAATCGAATATAAATGAAACACACTACTAACCTTATGCTAATTATTAAGGACTTTCTATAGTGTTTCTCATGTATCTGTGTGTATCACTTGTATAGTTTTAAAATGAATAATAATAATATTAATTAGATGCTCATTCGAAACTTTGTTGCTAAATCCTGCGAAGTTTTATATAAATGCGTTAGGTCTCTTTTTGCGGACTCTGCACCACATTTCTATTGCGCAAGATACACATGGACCTGCCAGCCACCCCTTACATAATGCTATTGCTCAGTATTAATATAGTCTAAGGTTTATTAGCCAAATATAAGCATCAATGCAAAACATAATTTAAATACTACCTTGTCTGTTCCACTGCAACAGTATCCAACATGATCCCAAGTTGCAATAAACAGCCACTGAAGACCAACACTGGTCCCGGTCAGAGAATGTATGTCATTTGCTGCCTTTGCCAGGAGTGTAGCATTGTGTGTAATTCTGTACCACACACTGCCAATGCCCCTGGTGTCAACATCAGCCTGATAAATAGCTACCAGTGGATAGGTCGGGATAGGAAACTGTGTTGGCGTGAACGAAGACCATGCCTGACCAAAGGATAAGTCGCCATTGTTGTTCACCTAAAGTATTGTCCCAGAATACCAATACTCAAACATACAGAAAACACGTATAAAAATACATTTAAAGAAAAATGCATATACCTAAACAAACAATTCTCTTATGACAGAACAAAAATTATTACTTGGTAAATTTACTACTTGATGCTGTGTCATTGATCTGCTGAAGTGTGTTGGCAATTTTACACAAGTGAGATAGGAGGCGACGGAATGGATAAAAAAATGTAGGTCAACCACGGGAGTGGCTAAGGAGTGTGCTGCAATAGTGCGGTCATTTTGTCTATACATGACAAGCTGTGAATAGTTAAATGTTTGGAGAAAAGGTGGGTCCATCTATTCTGCCGTCCCTGGATCTCTGCCTGCCTATGTCAGCTTCTACCTTTATCTAAACTACTTATTATCGGTATGGATTATTGTACACTGAGTGCATGTGTGAAATGTAAATGTATTTAATGCGATTGCATGTATGAAAAACAGGACTATAAAACGTACAGTCAGATTTCACAACTTTATTCTTTGAGTGCAAGAAATGTGCATGATACAATCCACTTTGTCTATCTGTAGCTGTATAGACCAAGCTAACTGACAGTAATACAAGCCACAAATACATTTATTGAAATCAATTGAACACATGCCCTATTCGCAACTCAAATACTGAACTAATTAATTTCAGGACTTCATTTTGTTCAGAACTGACATTTGTGCAAAAGCTGTAGCATTACTATGTTTTACAAGATTGCATACTGAAACCCTACCTTCCAGTTTGTTTAGGCAGATCGTCATTCCAGGACATGATAGTACATTTTGCATGGAAGACACACTGATATATTGCATTTATCAACTACTGCCTAAAATGAAGGGGGCTATATAATGCTAGCTATACTTGGTACAGTTGCTTAGTAGAATAGTTCTTCCCCATGTTACACAACAACTGGTCACCCCACTTCAGTTGCTACTTGCAAATCATGGTGACAAATTAAGGTAAAATAACAAAAAAGATTTTGGGTCATACACTTCATGCCAGTTGTAACTGATTGGGTGAGGGCAAGGGTAGATTGAAAGGAGTTAATAGCTGAATTTGAATGATTGAAATTAAGGAGTTGAACCAAATGTCTTTTACTAACTATATGGCAGCATATTATTAACACAAAAGAGTGAGCACATTACTATATTTAGAATACAATTCATGCAGATTTTGCATAATCTACCATGGCCACATCATTTCTTTTGCATCCTGCACCACATACTCCACATTCATATGTACGCCTAAGTTATTTTTTGTATTTACACATGCGACATGCCTATTAATATTCAATGTAATTTTATTTTCTAAACTGTGTTTTATCTATTGCACATGCCAAACTTAATAGCCAGACAATGGTACACCTGCAATTAAATTAAACGATCATATATAAAAACCTGCATGGTTACCAAATATACATGGGTTTTGGGAGTAGGGAGATGGGAGGGGAAGGTAGGGAGAGAAGGAAAGAAAACCTTAGAAACCCCAACACAAAACATCACCTCCCATTACAAATTAGGTACTGGAATTAATGTAATAAAGAATCAGCTAAGCAGGTTCCATATGATGGCATTCTCTAAATGTTATTTTAGTGTAAAGGTTATTGGCTTGTGCAGCATGAAGGAGGGGGCACAACATGATTAACCAAACTGCATGGCATCCCGCATAGCCACATCAGTGGGAAAATCAAAGTCTGTGGTCCTACATGAAAGTTATGGGAGCTAAACATGCACATTGTCAGAGCCAATGCTACGTCAATACTGTCAAGGTGCATACCACTTTTTAATGAGTTTCGGTAGTCATGGATTAAATATTTTGTGTGCTGTTGCTATAAGTGTATGGAATAATTATATGTATTATAAATACAATAAATAAATAAACAAACTTAAAATAAAAATAAAAACAAATAATTAATCAGACTAATTTGCTGGGGACTAAGGGACATGTAAGGAATGATCTCCAATTCTCTTTTATGGAAGCACAGATAAAAAACAATGGGAACAGTGGGATGATACTGTTCACTGATGCTATAAAAAAATGAAGACATAAATATTGTCAAATATTCTTAAAATCAATTTTGGGCTTATGTACCCTCCTCTTGGACTGCATAAATCCTTTTGTTCTCCTAACCTCTTAAATTTCTAAATCCAGATTCAGAATGCTCAATTCAAACTCGACAATAATCAATGATGGGAACCAAATGTATTATTCCTCTTTCACCCCCCCCCCCTCCCCTCCCGCACGTTCTGTCTGTTTTTTTTTTTTTGTTTTTTAAGAGGAGGGAAAAGCAAGGAGGTTGTATGCTGGTATATATAATATAATGACTTACATAAATTGTAGAGTAGTAAGATCCAAAAAACTGAAATGAAGCTGGCAACGAAATGGCAGAAGACGATCCATCATCAGTTGGAGACAGTCGAGTATCATTAGCCTCAGATCCATAGGAATAAAATGAACTCAATGGAACTGCTATTCCAGCAGGTATACTTAGTAGCACTGTCAGCATAGCAACTGCCATCAAAATGGTCATCATATTGCGCCTGAATGAGAGCAGCACACATTTGAATACAGCTGTAATAGGAGACTGGCATGGGTTGTCACACGAGTTAGTTGTCACAATCATTGCAATAATGAGTGTATAATGTACACAAGCCATAAAGGTCATGCATGATATACATGTACTCTGCTCAAATTCAGAATCACCAAGTGTACTGCTGAGTTACAAGAATTACTGTTGTGTGTTTTTTTTTTTTACTTTGTCAAGCAATTCTGTGTTCTTGCAGAGTATTAACAATTATATTGCAATCATAAAATGGCATAGTTGAATACATTACAGATCCATAATTGCATGAGCTTGCTGTGCAGTGCATTAAAAACCCAAATGTTAATTCCAGCTGAGCAACAAATACTATTTTAATTTCAGTGTAATCACAGGAATGGTTGTCACAACAGGGCACAGTATGGTTGCAACGCATAGCATGCAAGTCGTGGGCAGCTACATGCACCACAACTGTGCCAATTAGGCCTAAACCTAAGTATGACGAGTCACTTGTAATTGTAATACTTTGCCTAATGTTGTCCATTCGTGGTATTGTAAGCCAAATTACTGAATTTGTTAATGGCATGTGCAAAATAGCATTTTATAAAGGGCTTTAACTATCCAAGTAGCAGTTAGCAAACAAATAAAATTCAATGGTGGACAACTAAACTGGATATGGGGCTGGCTGTAACAGCCGTACCCCATAAAACTGAAATAGCCAAAGTGCATCTAGAGGATGTCGTTATGCAATAAATTGGCATTTTCAAAATGATGATGTAATATGAAGTACAAAAAATGTGACAGCCAGCCCCATTTTCCCCGATAGAAAGGCATTGGCTTTAAAATGTAAGGATGAAATGTATTGAGAGCTAAATAACAGGTAGCACAGTGAAGAATTACACCCATAGTAATATTTCATGAGCCACAATCAACATGTACAGCTCATGCTTTCTTTTATTTATTCAGGGCATGTGTGTTTCTTTACTTGACTCCATTACATGATTGATTCCTGCATGGGAATATTGTCTTTAAAAAGGGTAGCATTATTTTATTATTTTATTCTGTGTACTTTAATTTGTCACCCAAAGTCATACAATTACAGAAAGCTAATAGCTGACTCCCCTGATTTTATTTTTTCCTTCTTTCAGTGATCCCGCAACAGTCGAACTAACCCACCTGCAGAAGTAGTGCATCTCCATTGCAGCATCTGCTGACGTCGTAAAACTTCAGATCGACCAATAGAAAATACGTGTCAAACCGCTCACAACGTTCTTGAAGTCAGCGGCCAAATAAAGAGGACTATTATAAAACCTCTTTCTTTCCTATCGTAACGGATATGTGCCCCCATGAAGGGACGCCTCAGTCCGATTCTACAGTTTGAATAGGATTACTTTCACGCTTCATAGAGTTTTCTATCGTGTAACACGAGCACCACGCCTCCCACCAATGTAGCGATAAATGCAGTGCGGGTAACAGATTCTTGTAGCATTTGAGCGTTTCCCTTGAACCCACAGAATAATGCGCATCGAATCACTTTTTAATTCCCAAATGATTTATAGCTGGTTCATAATGTCTGAAAGGTAGTACCACTTGGGAATCTAGTTCTAATTGATTTGACGTGTGTTTTTTTTTTTGTGGTTGTTGTTGCTTATGACCCCTCCCTCTTGTGCGGCTACAGATCTATTGTAAACAACAAAATGGGCGCTTTTATTCACCATATATGGTGTTACTAAATTCTATATATGGTGAAAATTGATAGTGAAATATGATTCCTCCCCCCCCCCCCCCCCCCCCACCTCCCTATCCAAGCAATAAACAACTGAAATGCCTCAAAAGCTAGAACGTCTAGTTTTAATTATAACATGTGCGTGGCGTTACGCGTACATACTTCGTATCTAAATGCTCTCGATTGCCATACATCAATGGAGACTATTGCCTAGCATGCACGCGTGCCTCCCCCTCTAGTAAATAAACAGCACTAAGCATGCACGTGCGACCTACGTGCATCACACCATAATGGCAAGTTGCTAACTCAAAGCTCTTACGTGATTATTCGTTTTTCTCTCTCAAGGTTCCGATGTACGGGTGTTTCGAGACGGACATTATATTAGGTTGCTAATTAGAACACGTTTGAACATTACGGTATATTGGCATTTGAGCTCATTATATTGTGGTTAACGTTCAAAGGCGCTAATTTGTCTCTACGAACTCTATATATAATACCATTCTAATTTTGAGCTATTCCACATTCAATTTGGTACTTAAAAAGAATAATACACACAGTCAAAATATTTTCTCATTTGGCCTAAAATCGCCGCGCATGTGACTACTTCAAGCAAGCCATTTATAGCTTTCATTTAGCGCACAAGCGGCAAGCGATTTTTTTTTCAAAATCCCCCAGGCTGATGATTTTATAACTTACTCTTAATGAAAGAGCGATTGGACATCTGAAGTGGGTTTAGTGTATGAAGGGGCATATTTTCTGGTTACTCGGTACCATGTAACTAATGAATAATGCAAAATGCACGTGCACTACACCCCCGTGTATGTACCGGTACTGATGTAAATATCAGAAACGTCACAGTTTTTTCTGGTATACGTGCAATGTGCAGGATACAAGAACCAGCAGTGAACAAAATTGCATACAGGTGTACAGAAAAGTCATATGGCTACAACATTGTCCCAGTGCCTGCAAGGTAAACATATTCACATGAGATAGTCAATTGACCAAGTGCGCACCTATTATTGACCTATATACATGTAATCATATACATACTTTATCTTTTAAAAAGAGGTGACCCACATAAACCAGGGCGACAACAACCGTGCTTAATCACATCAACACTATTGCACTACCAAGTGTCACAGAAGGGAACCTGAGTTAGCAGCAACACAAATACTTTCAGTCACAGACTTATAATCACTTAAGTGCCAATGCTGGTGCAGCCATTTATTATGCGCTGCGATGCAGTTGTGCAAAGTGCATTACTGACTCCATAGCAACATTGGCCAGCACTCAGTGCCCATGTTGTAAGGATAATGTGAATTTGGGGCCAAGTTCAGTGCGGGCATGATACAATGCCTCACCCATGATGCGATGGTGTCATGCACAGTGTAATAATATGCCTAGAACAGTCAAGTGTGAAGGATTTGTTCAACTACTTACTCTTCCATGATTGTATGAGATGGTACGTTTGTATACCAATTATTTGCAAATTCCCATTTGGTGGAGGGTGAGGGGATGGAGAGGTTACATGGCTAGCTTGGACCTTGCCTTAGACCCCATTAGGAGGACCCCTCACTTTCATCCTGACCCCCTTCCCATACAACAATGTAACAGCACCTCTTTTTAACCTCCTTATTCTCAACTGAAACAGGCTATGGGTCTGATCTACACATACCTTATGCATGTATGAAAAAGGTTTTCAGTTTCTGAGGAACCCTGTGCAAAGGGAGTAGAAGATGATCTCCAGTCTCTAAATGTTCAATGCCTACAATATCATGGCGAAGCATTCGTTGCCAACCATGTAAACAAGTCACTGCAGGTAAGTTAAAACAAATGGTACACTCTAATGGATTATATCTTTTGAAAAACAAATATCCAAAGACCATATTGATTTGACTTCATTTTTAAAGATGAGAGTGGATCTTGCAGTGGAAGTAAGTGACAATTCTCATTGCCACCATGTATTTGTGCCTAGTGTCATCTGTGGCAAACATGTTAAAGTTTAATGGAGATATCCTGTCAGAACAGAAACAGAGAGATTTGTGAGCAGGTTTGACCAATTTTTTGATTGCCTGAATGTGAGCAGCCCTAATGAGCACGTCAAAAAATGCGAGCCATACACTTCATGCACCAATGAAAGGTTGTTTGTAAGTTTGGTACACATTTGTACGGCAAGGTGTGTAACAAATACTGTTATCTTTATTAGTGGTTTAAAAAGGGACTTCTTAGGGTATTTGGACGAATGGGAAAGAAGAGTAAATGCTAGAGATGATATACGTAATGCTGACAAAGCAAAGCTTATGCATAGTAAAGAAACTGTTGAAGGTCTTCACATAACAGGTTAGTCCATGCATCACCTTATATGAGTACATGTATAATAGCTTTTTATGTTTTAGTTTCATCATTTGTTGAACTTCTATACTGAGCTGCCTGATTTTACTGGAAAGTATGTTGTAAGTGAACGACTATCCCAAGATCCCATTGAAAACTATTTTGGACAATTAAGATCGAAGGAAGGCAATGCCAAAATCCAACTGTAAGTGACTGCATCACTTCAGCACAATCAATAAGAGTACAAAGGAGTATGGCAATAATGCTAGTAAGAGGTAACTTGTGCACGAAAGAAACAGCTGTTTCCTGATGGTAAAGAAAACATTGATGATGCCCCACTACAACAACAAAAATGATGTGCTCGAAAAAAGCAAACTGTCAAATGAGTGATCACAATTTCAACACTCCTTATCTGTTGTTTGTGTACTACATTCTGTACAATGTCCTTATTTTTACACAAATGTCATTTACAATTATGTCATAATGTAAATGCATATTCAAGCATATGTCACAAAAGGTAAATTACTTTTGTTAACTGTTTGATCCTAAACAGCTCCGTAAAGATCTCTTTGTAGTGTTTTGAACCCACCTGTACTCTTCCAACCATGCTGATGTAATCCCATGATCCCGCAATGTTATCCATTTTTCCACCAACATTTGCAAGAATTCTTGACAATCCTCTTCATATTCAAAGTCAGCTGCTACCATTGACCAGTAATATTGGACATCTTTGTAAGTAAAAATTTTATCCACCAGTTGCTTGATGTCAGCTGCATTTCCAATTAATTATAGGTATGCTGGCAAAAAGGGTTTAATTTAAATTAAACTTCTACAGCTTTAAACAACAAAAATGGCCACTCCCCTTCTACGAACAATCCTCCTGTGTTGACTATGCCTCTCCTCAGTGTAAGGTGTAATTATAATAAGAAGACTCCTCACCCTCACAAGCTATGTTAGACAAGCACTCTGCAAATGGTATGGCATTAGCTTATTTGCTGGATCTAAGAGATTTTAGTAGTTAACCACACGCATATCTTATAGTGTTCTCTTCTTCGTTCGACAATCTGATTGTTGCATCGCACAAAGTAATACTGTTGGTTGTAGAGGTTTCGCAAAGCAGCCTGTAGTAGCTGATTGAACAAACGCCTTTTCACTGATTGTAAGTGCAACGGATGATCCAACTGCAGTCCAATGACACTGAAAGAGCGTTTCCAAATAGGCGGAAACTTCTTCAAACGTGCCCGGTTGAAACATCTGTAAGCACTCTCTCTAACTGAATGTGCCTTTACTCTTGGGTGATGGAAGCAAATTCGAATAGCCGAACATACTCACAATAAAATGTATTGAAAGCAACGGTATCGGAACTTGTTAAGTGATACGTTCAGAGGTTGAGTGTCATGTATCTTACTGTCCGTAAATCGTCTCTTGTAGCGCTCGTGTCACAATAAGCAAGTCCCGTTTCGGTTCTTGGTATCGCCATAAAAATTTATCTATCGAATCAATGTTATGTAATGACAACGTCGTCTGCTGAGTGTCCGAGAACATGCAAACAGAATACGAATAACGATGCAAATGATGGTAGTTAAGAAGCAATTAACTGACGCCAATGTACCCAGCTTTACAGCGGCCAATGTCTCTTTGAACCCAACTTTACTGACTCTTTAACCCAGCCCAATGAGTGGGAGTGTGGGGGAGACATGTCTGATTAGTGGAGTGTGGGGGAGACATGTCTGGTGAGGGGGAGTGTGGGGGAGGCAGTCTGATGAGTGGAGTGTGGGGGAGACATGTCTGGTGAGTGTGTGTGTGGGAGACATGACTGCACTGGTGAGGGGGAGTGGGGGAGACATGTCTGGCGAGGGAGGGTGGGGGAGACATGTCTGATGAGGGGAGTGTGAGGGAGACATGACTGGTGAGGGAGTGTGGGGGAGACATGTATGATGAGGGAGTGTGGGGGAGACATGTCTGGTGAGGAGAGTGTGGGGGAGACAGACTGGTGAGGGAGACATGTCTGATGAGGGGAGTGTGGGGGAGACATGACTGGTGAGTGTGTGTGGGGAGACATAACTAGTGAGGGGGAGTGTGGGGGAGACAAGTCTGGTGAGGAGTGTGGGGACATGACTGGTGAGGGGGAGTGTGGGGGAGATGTCTGGTTGGGGGAGTATGGGAGAAACATGACTAGTGTGGGGAGGACATGACTGGTCCTTGAGGGGGAGTGTGGGAGGACATGACTGGTGAGTGGGAGTGTGGGGGAGTCATGACTGGTGGGGGAGACATGATGGGTGAGGGGTGTGGGGGAGTGTGGAGGAGGGGGACTTGCATGAACCCTAACAATATAGAGTCCTCAGGGTTTTATCCATATCTTCCCTTCTCTGTATCCACTGTGGTGAGTGGTGGTCTGTGAAGTAGTGGCTCAGAATATTTTTCTCAGGCAGCAGGCTGTGGGTACATGTATGTGTGCCGAGTATGTGTGTGTGCACATGTGTGATAGACAGATGAATGTGACCCTGTATTGATTTGATAAAGGGTGTGGCTATAAGTTGGATGCAATTAACACATATATTTGAAAAAGAAAAAAAAGATAATTAGGTCATGCAATGCTCAGCTATCTGCGATATGAATCAAGCGAACAATAATGTCACATTATAGAGTAACGTTTGATTCGCGGACCAGATTTGTAAATTGGTAATGAGGCATCACTCATTAATCTTGCCTCCGGTTACCCTCACCGCCCAAATCACTTACTCTTTCACATAATACAACGTTTGAACCACACGATACCACGCGAGCAGGCTGCTCTAAGCCACTCCCACCGGCTCTGCTATGGCTAGGTATTAATCCTAGCTTACAATGAATCATTTCTCTGTCCCACAGACACACCCTTAGGTTATGTCGATCAGCTTACGACACTTTTAAAATTGATTTCAAAAATTATGCAAATTATGAATTGTAGGTTCTACTATTGTTCATTTAATAATTTATACACCAGATCAAGACAATAATCACAAAAACATAACTTCAGTTCTTCACTCTACGGAGGATGGCTCTGGCATTAGCTGTTATTAAACAAATGCTCAAGTTTGAGAACAGTTCAAACGAAGGCTGTGACTTTCGCAGTGAATTGTGTATCGTCAGCCTAGCTATGACCTGCGCCAGAAAATTTGATGCTTCTCTACCCCAAGCCCCATAGGAGTCAACTGCTAGCGGGGTTGAGACCCACCCTAATGCTAAGCATTTCTCATAATTGGCCTGGTGTTTCCTGCTCTCCGTCGCCTCAAGGACTGCACCAACCATTGCTCCCGCTTCAGCTAAAGTTGAAGGATTTAGCGGTGAGACAACAGAGATGTCCAGGGCAACGGGCCTTCCATGATTCCAATGCTGCACGAGAATATCAGCAGGCCGTGACTGTGAATGGTCAGGAAAGAGCACAGCACCAGCTTCAACTTCGATTGAAGCATTATGGCGTGAGATATCATCACCTTCACAATTGCATGTTAATGCATGGTGTCCAAGGGGGTCCAGACTGTGGGCAGGGCAGAAAGCACACTGAGAACGAACCCTGGGAGGTATCTAGGCCCAGCCACCACTTGACTGCTACCCTGAATTCAATGGGGTCAAATGTAGAGCTAGGGATGTCGAGGGAATAAATGATAACCAAGATGTCACGTGGGGGGCTGAAACTGATAGCAGCCTAGCCTTGTTAGCAGGGGAGGATTGAGCCTTGAAAGCAAAAGTCATTTACTTTTGAAGACAGAAGCTTCTGACTGAAGGTGAGGAAACCACAGAATTGACAGAAAGTTTCTCAATTGGAGAAACATGAGAATTGAGGAGGTCCAAGGCATTTGTAAGGTACATGTCATCTGTATCATAAACACCAGAGGAACAGAAGGAAGCAATAAATGCTGAGCTGGGGTGAAGGGACATTTTCTAATATATATAAATTCATAATTGCATTATTTCCATAATCCTTTGTTTTCTTAATTTACTAAATCAAAATTGTATTCTTACACAATTATGCATGGTGTAATGAGACTAACTTAAGCTTTTAATAGGAAGAGCGCAGAAAATCTAACTTACACAACATATATATAAAATAGCTAAGAATGTTTTGGAGCAGGCAACTCATTTGACCACTTTACCTATCCATTGCAGATGAGTGTCCACATGTGTGACTGTGTATTTGTCTGTGTATGTATGTGCCTGTGTATGTGTGTGTCGTGTGTGTATGTGTCTGTGTCTGTGTGTGTCTGTGTGTGTGTCTGTGTGTGTGTCTGTGTGTGTGTCTGTGTGTGTGTCTGTGTGTGTGTCTGTGTGTGTGTCTGTGTGTGTGTCTGTGTGTGTCTGTGTGTGTGTCTGTGTGTGTGTCTGTGTGTGTGTCTGTGTGTGTGTGTCTGTGTTTGTGTTTGTGTGTGTATCTGTGTGTGTGTGTGTTTCTGTGTATGTGTGTTTGTGTTGTGGCATGATTTCTGTATGTGTGATACCCTGTACTTATGTTATACCCTGTATGAACCGTGTGTGGCGAAAATCCACACTACGATCCAAAGGTCCATCCATTGCCATGCACACTTGATTGATAGATAGTGTCCAGGTGTTTCTCGGTGTGTGTGTGTATGTGTGTGTTAGTGTGTGTCAGTGTGTATGTCAGTATGTGTGTATGTGTGTGCATTTGCATGCTTTCTGTATGTTCGATACCCTGTGTAGGGTAAAAATCTTTCAATACTGACTCTACGATCCAAAGGCTTCGACTATTTCCCTATGCAACTCTCCAGTTTCTCTCTAATCATAGCCTACTCTATCCATCTATTGGTATGCACACTTAATCAAGTACATGTGCTAAAAACCTTGTGTTCTAAGTTGTTTTGAGCCTATTGTAATTTAGAAAAAGCCCTCCAATTCCATGTCCCATGTTTCAGTTGTCTTCAACATGGCATCAGCCTATTTTAAGATTTGCATGAATTTTTAATTATTTCCCACAGTAGAGTGATCCATTTAACTGTCCATGTGTTTATGTATGTGCGTTTGTGTGTGTGTGTCTGTATGTGTATGTGTGGGTGCATTGGCATGCTTTCTGTATGTTCGATACCCTGTGTGGGGTAAAAATCTTTCAATACTGACTCTGTGATCCACAGACTTCAACTATTTCTCTATTCAACTTTCCAGTAACTCGTATCCATCCATCGGTATGCATAGTTAATCAAGTACATGTGCTATTTTAGCCTATTTGATTTGCATGGATTTTAAATTATTTGCAACAGTAAAGTGATTCATAAGTGTCCATGTGTTTCTCTCTCTCTCTGCGTGTGTGTACGTGTCTGGTGTGTGTATGGGGTGTCTGAGTGTGTATAGGGTTCGTGTATGCATGGGAGTATGTATGAGGTGTGTGTTTATGTTACTGGTGTGTGCTTGGGTGCATGATGATTATGGTTGTGTTAACTAGGTAATTGAAATTCATAGCGTGGTAATTCCCTTGGTTTTAGTGTAACAGAATCCTTGCGCTGGGTATAGGTTTTGTTTGCACTAATGTTGGATGTCTTGACTTAATGCTATTATGGAGGATAGTGCGTTCCCATACACCTGTCCACAAACTAGGGAATTGCATAGAGGAATGGTTGAGACCTTTGGAATGTAGAGTGGATTTTTACCACACACAGATTAATGCACACATGTACAGGGTAACGCAGGGTAGCACACATACAGAAAGCATGCAAATGCACACACTGTTATGGTGTGAGGTCAACGTAGACCAGTTGTATGATTTCATCTCTAGAACAGTCTAGAATATATTCATGCCATCCTATATATAAGGCAATGCATTGTTGCGTGTGCTGTCTCGTGTTCAATCCTTTTGTGTTAGCAATCAAAGTGTTGTGTTATTTCTTTGCGGGTGTTTGATAACTCTGAGCGTGGAACACGACACACACACAAGGAAGCATGCAAATACACACACATAGACACACACACACACAGACATATACACACAGGAAACATGCAAATGCTTACACAGACACACACGCAGACACACACACAGACACACACGCAGACACACACACAGACACACACACAGACACACGCACAGACACACACACAGACACGCACACAGACACACACACAGACACACACACAGACACACACACAGACACACACAGACACACACAGACACACACAGAAAGAAACATGTGGACACAACTACAATGGATGGGTAGAGTGGGGAATCGCACAGAGGAATGGTCAAGACCTTTGGAATGTGCATGGCAGTGGATGCATAGAGTGGGGTCAAACCAGGGAATTGCATAGAGGAATGGTCGAGGCCTTTAGATTGTAGGGTGGATTTGTATCACACACAGGTTAATACACACATGTACAGGGTGACACACATACAGAAAGCATGCAAATGCACACACACAGGAAGCATTCAAATGCACAGACACACGCACAAGCACATACACACAGACAGGAAGCATTCAAATGCACAGACACACGCACAAGCACATACACACAGACACACAGACACACAAACTCACACACAAACGCACACACAAACACACACAGACACACAAACTCACACACAGACACACAAACTCACACACAGACACACACTGAGACACAACACAGACACACACAGACACACTCACACACGGAAACACACAGATACACACACAGAAAGAAACATGTGGACACTCAACTACAATGGATGGGTAGAGTGGGGTCAAACTAGTGTATCGCGTAGAGGAATGGTCGAAACCTTTGGATTTTACAGTGGATTTTTATCACACACAGGTTAATGCAAACATGCACAGGGTAAAATACATACAGAAAGCATGCAAATGCACACACACACAGAAACACAGGCGCAGACACACACAGCCACACACACATACACACGTGCACACTCACACAGATCAGTACATTCACACACAGACACACAGACACAACACCCACATACACAACCCAGAAGGAAACACATGGACACTCATCTAATGTGCATGGCAATCGATGGGTAGAGTGGGGTCAAAATAGGGAATTGCATTGAGGAATGGTCGAGACCTTTGAATCATAGAATGGATTTTCATCACATGCATGTTAACACACACACACACACACACACACACACACACACACACACACACACACACATACACACACCACCCCTCTCTCCAATCCACCCCCATTAAATCCTGGATATGTGTCTAACTGTACACAACAACACAAGTCAATTCATGCAATCAGCATCCAATATTCCAACAGCCATGATGTCACTAAAATACTTTTTCTATAAGTTACCAAAGTGACCGTATTTCTTAATGAAATTACGTTGCAAGTTCGTATTATGGGTTGTTGTGACAAAAGGTGCCAGCAGGTTATAATGGACACACACAAAATGTGCTTACACCTGAACCACATTTGTATGACTATATGGGGTTACATATATTGCACTTACATGCATCTACAATGGTATTCAAAGTGATTTCGATCAACACACATGTATGTATACCGTAGTATACCGTAGTGACGAGACGTTTTGGCGGCGACTATTTGGTGGAAGGCTCCGCCAACCGTGTCGCCATCAATTTTTTTTTTCGCCAAATAGTTGTCATCGAATAAACGGCATCGCAGAAGGGGGCGGGGGGAGAGGCATTACTCACGTAATAATAATAATAATATTATCCTTCGAACTATGGCTTTTTCTTGCCACGCTGAAGTGCAAAATGATACCGTATGCCGGTACATGTACTTCTTACATACATACGGCGACATATGAATTTAATAATGTTCGATCATAACATATCCGCCAATTATAAATCGCCATAAATTTAATGGGTTAGAGATTTCCGCCAATTATAAATCGCCAGTTAGTTAAAATAAATAGTTTTGGCTCTGCCAAATACGTCTCTCCGGTACGCATTTGGATCGACCATCCCAACATGTAACTTTCGATCGTTAATTACGATCGTGCTGGCCAGTTCGTTAGCTCCAACAGAGCTGAAACTCAAAGTGACAAGATTTTGAATTTAATTCATCTAATGCTATAACCTAGTGTGGGTCATCTAACCGCTCGATTGATATGTACGACCCATCGTTATTTCGTTGGTGTTTCGTGTACTTGTAGCGATGAGCGTGTGTTTGCGCCCGTACATTCACACTAGCACTGGCACGTAATGCAAGCCATTGCCGTAACTCACCAAACGTTTGCGCAGTGTGTTTTTGTTATCCCAAGCGTCTGTTGTGCTATTTGGTGCGTATTGTATTCTGCATTCATTGGCTGTACATGTGATGCACCTATCAATGTCAACCCCCCACCCCCTGGGGGCAGGGTCGGAACTATCAGGCTTTTTATACATCTACGCGTATAAAGATATCTCCTTAGTCTCGTCCTTATTCCCGCTGCTGCGGATGGATTACATCACCGCTACGCGGAAAGAGGGTTAAAATGCCTACATGTCGTTCTGATAATGCAGAGCACCCGTGACGTAATTTATGGAGTGTAATTGATTAATAAGTTTTAGTCATGGAAGCAACGATCTCGACGCCATCATCTTAAAGCTTGTGTAAAGCTGGGATATCTCTCCCTTAGGGAATATCAGCATAAAGCCGTGAAGAGCTTTATGCAAGGAATTATGTATTCCCCACTGGGAATGGTAAATCGTCGTGCTTCTCCGTGCTACCGTTCGCCTTTGACAACCTCTATGGGCGCGTTGGAAGCATTGTGATCGTCGTGTCGCCGCTAATTGCTTTGATGAAGGACCAAGTATGTTGTAACTCCTTATAAAATTAGGCTTTTTTATGACTGTACTGGTAACAGCTCTCAACTGAGTCAACTCTAAAGGTGACTGAGTGAGACCCCCTACCTTGGTCTCCTTATACATGTATAGTGTCTGGGACCTGTTCGGGAGGTGTTTTTGTAAGAATCCTACCGAGGGCTATGTCAGAAGAGTAAGGCTAGCCTTCATAGATGCTTATCGAGACGCTGACCAGTAGGTACCATTCCCGCACACATTTAGCAATGTTTACGTCTGAACCTTTACTCCCAAAACAAAACATCACTTACAACTGAATAGAATTGGACAATTACACAAGTTTAATGCTCTGCTGAGAAAATTTATAGCATACTGTCAATTGAAGGGCACGTTGACTCAGATGTCCCAGCTATGTATTCAATTCTGATCATTTCACAGATCAATGTTTTTACTAATAAATTCACTGCTGCCATAGGCTTATCACTTGACAAGATCTTTGAGGACAGTTCAGTCATGTTTGTGACTCAGGACTGCTATCTGAATTGCAGCTGACATGACATGTTCTATAGTTGCCAGCTGCATTAACTCTTCACAAGCAGTAAGGTCCTTGCTGACTCTGTTATTACATTCCGTCTGTTGATGAGGTTTCCTAGCTGGAAGAGAGTCCCAGTATCCATACCTATGCAGCCTCTTCCATATCACCTGTGCATCAATCAACAGAAAAGGTGCAAATTCCAAACCCTATTAGCAACCCATTCAGGTTATGCACACCTAGTATTATAAAGAAACCAGGTTACCTCCATAAAGCACTTTGTGTGCCAATCTTCTATCCAATCTTCTATCACAGGTACAAACCCCTCAAGACGTTCTTCACCATTGTCTGAGTTTGAAAGTATACTTCGGCTACCCCGAATTCGTCAGTTCAGTGATCACCACCCAAAGGAATGTAGCTAAAATTATGTAGCTTGACTTCAACAGCTCTTGTTCGTCCACCCTCTGTATAAACATCCAATATCGGAAGGTTGTAGTCGTAGGAATATAGTAGTCGTAGGAATATACCGGTGTAATCAATCTAATAAATCATATCTCCTAGAACATTCTCATTTTTTAGCATCACACCCAATGGCACAGTGCATTAATAATTTAAAATTAGGAATGTGTAGTAATAGTAAGTAGGAACATACCACTTCTGATTTCAAAGCCATCTGGTTTGAATACTGGTGTTTGATGTGATGTGTAGCCTCAGCCGACAAACTTTGCAGACCAGGAATACGTTGTACAAACATCCTAGACAACAGCTCTTCCTTCAAGCCAGAATATTTGGCGATGGAGTTGAAGTACTTCTTGCACAAATACCCAGAAGCATACGTCTGTGTCGCTTCGGTTTTAGCTGTCCCTGACTCACATGCTAAATCTACTAATGCAGCTAGGCAAGATGCTGACGTCAATGAAGCCAGTTGTTTTCTGTCCTCGCTTTTCAAGACGGGAGCCACGCACAGCTTGCAACGATACATACGACGATACGTGTCTAACTTAATCAATTACATTCCATAAATGACTCAAGGAGCTTCATGAATCATCTGTACAATATCGATAGGCGTGTTTAGCCCAGAGGGGGGTGGGTACAGATACCCGGCGAAGTGGGGGGAGGGGGCGGGGAGCGCTAACTACATGGGCAAAAGACACAGCGTTATCCGCGTCATATTCAGTCCAGCTGTATTTTGCTTTCCAGGCGCGGGCATAATATCTTAACTAATAATTATTGAATTGCCAGTTCTTAATTCTAAAGAATGCTTCTTTCGACCTGTTCTCCAACTTAAGCATTTGCTTAATTAGAGCAAATGCCAGAGCCATTCTCCGAAGAGTGTAGAACCGTACCTAATTATGTATTATGAATTTTATTAATTTTAATTCTATGTAACTGTGTATATTAACATTTATGAATAAATTATTATTAAGAATGCATTTATATGAAATTGAAAAACAACATTCCACTGACACTATTTACGTAAGAGAACAATATACAGCGAATAAGCTAACTATTAAAGTTTAAGCTGAATCACAAGCTTGCATTGTTTCACAATTATTAAAAGAGAGCAAAAAAACAGAAAAAAAAAACACACACACACACACAAAACATTTTCAGCCCTCGCCCACTGAATGCTGAAATCTGATTCAAAGAGATTTCATTTAGGAAAGAATCACATTTGTGATGAGGATGAACTTATCAGGAAAGCATTCATTGTACTTGCCATGGTGTTCAGAACAAAAATGTGTAAAGAATTTTCAGCTGTATCTGAATTCCTGGAGACCATATAATCGACGTGCGTGTCACATGTTCTGATAGCAAAGTCTTTTAAGTTTGTCCAAAAATGAGCAGTCGATACTGTATGATGGTCATACTCAGTTTACAGGTGCATGTAGTTTGTTGAGCAGTTTTGTTTCAAATACAGGCTTGTAAGGGATAGTGATGAAGATGATGCTGTTTATGAATTTATGCCAAGAGTGGTACCAAAGGATGGGGTTTTGTTTATGAGGATGATTATGATGTGCCTTATGATGGCACTGGAAGAAGACATCTGGCCTGATCAGAGCATTACATTATAAAATGCAGTGGACTTAGTGTATTTATAATATTTCAAACTACAGGTCTAATTCAGCACTCAGCAATCTACAATGGCACCCCCACCCTTTCATATCGCACCCACCTGCATACATGCAGATGTGGAGATACATACCTGCTACACTTCATCCTCAGTGTAATGATTGATGCTTGGTCAATGTCATGCACATGTTCTGTGGACACTATCTAATCTTGAAAGACAGGACTGTGGACTGTTGTGACTACCAAGTGGCAGATGCAGGAATGTTGTAAGGCAAGATCCTAATGGATGAGTAGTGTATGCTCTCCCATTGTGGTCTGGGATAAAGCCCATAAAGAAAATGCTTTTAGCAGTATCCCGTCACTAAATCATCAAAAACAATTAAATAAGTATAGCTTATAGGAATACTTTTGTCCATGCAAAATGCTGCGACTAGCTGTACTAATTAAATATGGTCACTTAGGTAAATTGTTGTATTTGAGGTCTGGGCCTAAAGTAGGTTGAAGTAAATCAATCGCTTGTGATATAAAAAAAAAAAAAGAAATACTGAATTTTTAACATAAAAAGGTTAATAATTAATATAAGTACAAACACAAGACAATAAACCTAAAGTTAAGTAAATAAAGCTACATAATCCACCTCCAAACAAAGTTACTCTGTAGCGACCAAATAATCATTTACAAGTATAAATATAATTGCATGCAACAAGTTTGAAAACACACACACACACACACACACACACACACACACACACACACACACACACACACCACCCCTCTCTCCAATCCACCCCCATTAAATCCTGGATATGTGTCTAACTGTACACAACAACACAAGTCAATTCATGCAATATCAGCATCCAATATTCCAACAGCCATGATGTCACTAAAATACTTTTTGCTATAAGTTACCAAAGTGACCGTATTTCTTAATGAAATTACGTTGCTCTCTAAAAATTGTGACGCTCATACTGTATACATGTAAATGCTGTGTACAGTTATATAAACTATACCTGTTTTCATGTAATAAATCCATAGCAGAAATGTTATTTCATGTTTTGTGTTCTAAGAAAAAAAACCAAGGCAAATGTCTGAGAATATGTGCCACATAAAGTGGCCCATGCAGGAGAAAACCAGTTTTGTGGTAGCTGGTGCCATGCTGGAAGATGCTGCTGTAATACTACCACACTAACACATTGCATGCCCATCTCATGATGTCATCAACTGACATATCTGATGAGCAGCCTTTTGTGTCCAATAAGTCACCTCTCATGCGTGTTTGATCCAACTGCGTTGGAAGATCCTAAGTGCTGGCTTGGTGATGGGCACATAACTGCTGCTCAGCATCCACTACAAGAATAGCACCCAGATTCAGTACGCCTGCATAGTTCATCACTGCAGTATACTATAGAGCGTTTGATGCATGTTCATAAAGATCATCCATTCGTCCAGTGTATTACAGGTTAACAATGTCGATGGGTAGATGTGCACTTCGAATTGTCCAAGTGTTTGACACTTAGTTCATGTACTTTGAAGCTCTCAAAGTTACTCAAGTGTATTGTTGTGGATCTCCTGCATTCAAACTGAGGACAGCATTATGCTACAACTGATACATGAACTTACCCTTACACAGCATGTATATTTATGAGAGCTTCAAAGGACATGAACTGTCAAAAACTGGATAATTCCAGGTGCACATCCACTCATTGACATTGTTAACCCACAATTATTTACATTTGCATGAAAACACAATAGTATACTGCAGTGATTTACTCTTGCAGGCCTGCTGAATCTGGGTGCTATTCTCTATGCAGATGCTGAGCAGCAGTCCATCACCAAACCAGCCATCAGGATCTTCCAACGCAGCTTGACATCATCATCGAGATAGGCATGCAATGTGTTAGTGTGGCAGTATTACAGCAGCTTCTTCCAGCATGGCACCAGCTACCACAAAGCTGGTTTTCTCCTGCATAGGCCACTTTTTGTGGCACACCTCTTCATACAATTGAATATATCGCCCTTTTGTTTTTTTTTTCTTAGACACACAAAACATATAATACAGATACAGCATATGTATGTAATAATACATATTATGAACTTAGTAACAAGGGTTCATGACAAATTTGCTCTAGCTATAGATCTCTACTGAAGTTACAAGCCTGCTCTTGGATTGAGCTGAGCCAATGGCAAGCCGGGTATCTTGACGTAAAAATAAACATGTAAAAATATGTCTTCGCTCCCAATTACCACTGCCCGGGGTGCACATCATATAATAATAAGACTATGGATCTATTACAAGAAGACAGGTATCATATTATAACATTTAACTTGATGCAGCATGTACATGCATCCATTATGAGCGACACACTGAGCCACAGCATTTAGTATGCAGAGTTGCGAAGAGTCTGCATATCACTCATATGCAGATGGGTATCATTGAAGTGTCCATATGCAGACGTCTGCATATGGACACTTCAATGATACTCATCTGCATATGGTTGGTATGCAGACTCTGCATACTAAATGCTGTAGCGCAGTGTAACTCTTTGCATGTATCGAGACTGCACTTCATAGTTCATTGTATGCTTAGTGAAAGTGTGAGCAAATTATACACCTGGCCAAATGTAGAAACTTGTGAACCTTTCAATGAAACAGAACACATACGTCACTGGCACGTGACCGTGTCCTCCCTTCTGGATACACAGCCAAATTGTTACAAATTGCACCAAGAATGACAGATTTATCAATATGTACCAGATACGTTAGTAAGTATGTACCATACATGATTGAAAGTGACAATCTGTTGCAGATTGTTCTGACAGTGTGTTCCTGACTGAAGCTACATTACATTAAACAACACGTAACAGAATGATTATCATACTTGTGCCATGTTTAATACACGTACGGCATTAGACAGTGTTATTTTGTATGAAAAGACAGTGGTTTCACTTGCTGATATTTTTTCTTTGGCTACTCCTCCACATCACATTGTACGAATGTTGTCTTCAGATTCAGGCTTTGTTAGAATGGATCTTGAGGTATGCTTTTTTTTTTTGTTCAGCTATAAGCAATGTGTCCCTTTTAAAAGGAAACAGCTGCTCACTTTTCTCAACCCCCACTAAAAGTCAAGGCAGCAGGAAAGAGAATTGTAATGCTGCCACTTATTCATTTTAGTGACACACCAGTGGTAACTAATCAAAGAAGTGGCATAAGTTCCAGTCATGGTACCTATCTTTGGCTGGACTTCCACGTGACCTGAAAACATCCATTTTGTGTGCTGCTCTGACAAAGTATCCCCGGTTGATCTAGGTGGACCAATTGCACAGGAATTGACAATGTTGGAAACTGAAGGAACATGTATGTTTGATGTGTTTGTGTTTGATGTGTTTGATGCATTGTATCAGGAGATGGTCTTGGTGCTAGCTCCTTTGCTGTGCATTGTCTGTGACAATCCACGAGCTTTGGATATCTTGAACCATCTTGGGAGTGCAGCAATAAAGTTTTGCCGGATTTGTAGAGTGAGCAGATGCGTATGTATTCTGTAATACATTATAACACAAACATTTTATCCCAGACAAGCAGGACAGAAAGCCTTGATATGGTATGCATCAGGTGTACAAAGACAGTTGCATTACAAGAGATAACAGCACAAAGTGCTGAAAGCGAGAGAGTGGAAAAACGAAAAGCTGTTGGATTAAGGGAGGATGATAATCCACTCTTATCCACTCTTATCCATACCTGCTGACCTCTGTCAGTAAGGATACTTGATACATGTAAGTATGGGGTGTGTACACTTTCATCTATAGAAGCACACCTGTGGAAGTTTTGCACACAATATTGTTGGGGACTTGCAAGCACATTCTGAAATACTAATGCCAAAGCTTTCTGCACAGCAGAAGAGAGAGATCCTTGCTAGAATAAGAGCATTCAACACATCAGGCTTTAATACTAAGATGTATGGCAAATTATGCCAGTACTATCAATTCTTTGTTGGTCGGGACTTCAAAGGATGGGCCCAGATGTCTATATTCATACTGGGTCCATATTTGAATCAAGGAGACTGTGAAGTACTGCTTGCATTTTCAAAGGTTTGTATTCATTGAACATGTATTGAGCTTCACAAGTTTCTAATGCAGGTGTTCCAGATTGCCTATTGTGACATCTTCAAACCTTTGCATTGGCTGACTCATGCAGGGATGCTGGTCGTACATTTGTTGATGCAGCCAAGCATCACATGCGAACTCTACTGGAAAAACAAAAATCACACCTTCTCCATCTTGTCGATTGCATGATTCATCTTCAGCTTTCAGCGCGGAAAGGTATATTGATAGTGCCCTTATGATAATCTATATACATAAACCTTTTCACAGGTTTGAGTTGAGGCTGGCACCTAGTCGGGACATAGCCCAGTGGTTTTCCACATTGCAGCATTTGCGCTACATATGTTCTGATGGTGTGGGTGCCAATGAAAGGTACACAGATCATTTGTATTTTAAATTCCACGTTGAATATTTCTAACTGTAGGTGTGGCATTGCCCTTAAGCATGTCTATTCAATGCCACTTGTGCAGCACTTGGTATGTGGCACTTCTATGCAGGTAATATATGTGCAAAAAGGTATTTACCAACAAGAAGCACCGCGAAAGGTAAATAGCAAGGACTTCCCTTGGATGGCCGTATTTTATTGTATTGATTCCTACATAGGTTTCAAGGTGTTTACGTACTCTGTCCACCTTGTGTCTTGTTTCTGCTGGAAGGCAAAACACCACTCTTGACATTTTGAAGGAGTGTGGAATACACTATAACCTTGTGCTGGGATCCATTATGCTGATGGAGCATGTCACAGAATGTCGTGCAGTTATGGCGCAGGAATGTAAACTTATGACCTCAGGGGACTTCATAGAAGTTGTCACATCCCAGTTTGAGGTAAGACAAAAGTAACATTTCAAACATAAATTTTCACTCTTAAATTCAGATGCAGTATGGAATCTTGCTAGCTGCGTTCAAGCGTAATGATAGCAGTGTTCACTGCCTCATTCAAGGTTTCATAAGCTGGAGACTGCAGATGGGCAGGCCTTGACAAATCCATATGACTGCCCCCTTCTAGAACTCAGCCAATCAATCTTCTGTACTCCTGGCAACAACGTCAGATGAGCAGTGTCACTTGTTCATGAATGCAGTGATTCATGTGCATTTCTGGAGACCACAGCAATGGACAATGTTGAAAGAGACGAGGTCTCAATCCAATACAAACTGTTGTTCAAGCATGATTGGCCGAATCACCTGTATTGTTACAATGTGTATTGTGCGCTCTAATAATATTTTAACTCTTTGAACGCCAAGTGCATATAAACATGCATGCTCACAAAACGAGAGTTATCTGCCTCGCCATTCATGCAGTGCTATGTGTTATGTTGTGTTGATCAAAATCACTTTGAATATGTATACAAGTGCAATACTGACATGCATGTAACCCCATAGTCATACAAATATGTGGTCCTGGTCTAAGCACATTTTGTGTGTCCATTTTAACCCACTGCACCTTTTGTTGCAACAACCCATAATGCTAACTTGCAAAAGGGGGGAGTGAACAGGCATGATATACTACACTGATCTGGGCTATGCATTCTTGTTCTTGGAGTATTGTAGTGATGCATTAGTGGAGTGAAGTGGGGTCATCTGAATAATGTGGTTCTTTAGCCAGTGTGAGAGGAAACATAATTACTTTGTGTGCATGGACTTAAAAGGTTACAAGTGCAGCAAGCATATGCATGCATCATTGAGTTGTGACTGATCAACACATTTTTGCACGCAATATCTAACTCATGCATGAATGGCGTAATGGTTGTGTGTGCGTGCATGCATAAACACACTTGGCGTTCAAAAGTACCCCTCCGTAACACAGCAATATAACAAATTACCTTATTTGGAACTCCTATCTCGATACTGTTATGTTAGTGATTATGTAGCAGATATGATAGCAAAATCAGTAACAGGATGTAAGAACAATTTGGGCCAGTTTGTTTTCCTACATACTATGTTACAATGAGCCATACATGTTTTCTTATTTGGCTCATATTGAATACATTTTGAGTCAGGAATTGCAATTTGGCTGTGTACGAGAAACATCCGTAGAGCTACCTCGCGCGATATGACCCATAGTCTTCCAACACCCTGCTCTCCGGACGACAGAGGTGAATGCCGCACACAAACCGAGGTTCCGAACGACGACGTCAGTCAGCTACTTCCCGCCTTCTTCGTGAACAAATTGCTAGACAAAAGCAAAAGGGAAAAGCTGAAGATGACGAGCTCATTACCTGCTGTGCCAACGGTTTCATCTGCTGTCTGCGAGCTTCACAGTGGCGTGCTAGACCACTTTTGTACTCAGTGCAAGACGCCGATCTGTCTGGACTGCTCACTGACCGTTCACAAACACCATGCCTGCTATAGCCTCGAAACGTTAACTGGCAGCCATCCATCTCTCGTCGCGGAGCAAAGGAAAGGTAAGCGTTCGCATGGTGTGCTGTACTAACCTGCAACTTTAAAGGGCACTTGGGGCACTTTTCGTGGAAAATAATATTGCCTTTTTGGGACGCCAAGTTTGTGACCATTGACGTCACTGGGTCTGTGTACACATACGTCATTATATAGCTGGTGGGTTGATAGATGCTCCATTGAATGGTTATAATCTTCAGCTCGGGAAGTAAACACATATATTCTTATCGTCCAGAACTACACCTATATATCATCATGTTCTGTCATAATTTCGAGTGTGTACATGTATGTACATGTATAATATAACTCAATTATAATTATAATCAATAGAATCTGAATTTTTATTAATAATCGGTGTGACTGAAGCCCTGGACTACAACATCACAATACAACAGCAATTTGTTCGGCAATGTGTGCTGAAAACTGTGGAAGGAAAATAACGGGAATGGCTATAACTTCAAGGATCCATTTGCAAGCTCCATCAGTGGACAGCTTCTTGTGCATGCTATAATAAAGGGCTTGCCCATAAAGCGTATCCTATCATTTCAGTGGTATTTTAAAATTATTGCATGTATGCCTGAATGCATATTCTTAGCAATAAGGCCATGATAAAATGCATTGTATTTCATATAACATAGTTCCAGTTGAACCTCAGCCATCTATGGACGTCAATGTGAAACTACGCATTCTACAGTGTCTTTCCGTTGGCAGCAACAGTCAGGTGAGAGGAGACATGTTTATGTACGCAGGAAAGAGGGAGGTGGGTTTGGTGAAGATCCTGGAGCCCATGTCCCCACTGCTCAACTACTTTGAATATGAGATCGTTGACAGAGGGGAGATGTGTGCCATTGGAATAGGTGTGGGAGAACTTGAATATCCACTAGACAGGATGCCTGGTTGGAATGAAAAGGGAATTGGATATCACGCTGACGACGGCTACCTTTTCAACCAAGGCAGCTCTGGAATCCATTTAGAACCAACATCCACTAAGGGAGACCGCATGGGGTGTGGAGTAGACTTTGACACAGACATTGGCTATGGGTACGTGAGTGTGTTCTTCACCAAGAATGGCCAGCAGGTCAGTAAACCCACCAAGATGAAGAGGCCCACCCACGGGCTCTACCCTTTGGTGGGAATGCAAAGCAAGGGGGAGAAAGTTCGTTACCTTGGTCACTGCAGAAGGCTTCCAGACTCCGTCCAGCCGTGCACAAGTGTGGATATATCTCCATGGGTTCGGTCAAATGGAGTGAAGTTTCTAGAAAATGGCCTCATGTTGGAATACTATGGAGAGGGCTTGCAGCCTGAGGGCCAGGATGTGGGAGCTGCGCAGACATTGAACTACTGCATGGAGCGTGGGAACCACCATTTTGAAATGGTGATACAAGAGTCTGGCAAAGGCGGGATGCTGGCCATTGGACTGGCATCATCCACATACCCCCTGCATCTGTGCCCTGGATCCAGCATAGGCTCCATAGCCTACCGTACAGACAATGACCTGCTGTACAGAGGGGATGAGCAGGGAACGCCTTTCGGGTCCATATGTACAGAAGGCGACACAGTAGGGTGTGGCTTCAAACTGTGTGACGACGGCGTGCCCGTGCAAGCACAGGGACATGAATGTAATGTGTTCTTCACCGTAAACCATCAGGTGATTGGTGCAGTTCAGTGCTCCCTCCCTAAAGGAGGGCTTTACCCATTTGTCGCACTTCTGAGTCTTGGCGCAAAGGTGAAAGTAACGTTTGATGCCTGGACTAGGTGCAGTTTTATAGCATTGCAAGGTGCTTAACTGTGGCCATAAATACTGTAGTTACATGGAGAGAGCACTGAGTAAGGTTATTGCAGTGAAAAACAGCCAGGCAGCCAAGTGTAACGAAAGTGAGTGCCCATTGTATGCATAAATAACAAGGCATGTTAGGTTTATCTTCCATCGTGGAGGTCCTGTTAAACCTCAGCCATCTATGGATGTCAATGTGAAACTACGCATTCTACAGCGTCTCTCCATTGGCAGCAACAGTCAGGTGAGAGGAGACATGTTTATGTATGCAGGAAAAAGGAAGGTGGGTGTGGTGAAGATCCTGGAGCCCATGTCCCCATTGCTCAACTACTTTGAATATGAGATCATTGACAGAGGGGAGAAGTGTGCCATCGGAATAGGTGTGGGGGAACTGGAATATCCACTACACAGGATGCCCAGATGGAATGAGAAGGGAATAGGATATCATGCTGATGACGGTTACCTTTATAACCAAAGCAGCTTTGGAATCCAGTTAGGACCAACATCCACTAAGGGAGATCGCATGGGATGTGGAGTAGACTTTGACACAGACCTTGGCTATGGGTACGTGAGTGTGTTCTTCACCAGGAATGGCCAGCAGGTCAGTAAGCCCATCAAGATGAAGAGGCCCACCCACGGGCTCTACCCATTGGTGGGAATGCACAGCAAGGGGGAGAAAGTTAGTTACCTTGGTCACCGCAGAAGGCTTCCAGACTCCGTCCAGCCGTGCACAAGTGTGGATATATCTCAATGGGTTCGGTCAAATGGAGTGAAGTTTCTAGAAGACGGCCTCACGTTGGAGTACTGTGGAGAGGGCTTGCAGCCAGAGGGCCAGGATGTGGGAGCTGCCCAGACATTGAACTACTGCATGGAGCGTGGGAACCACCATTTTTAAATGGTGATACAAGAGTCTGGCAAAGGTGGGATGCTGGCCATTGGACTGGCATCATCCACATACCCCTTGCATCTGTGCCCTGGATCCAGCTTAGGCTCCATAGCCTACTGTACAGATAATGGCCTGCTGTACAGAGGGGATGAGCAGGGAACGCCTTTCGGGTCTGTATGTACAAAAGGTGACACAGTAGGGTGTGGCTTCAAACTGTGTGATGATGGCGTGCCCGTCCAAGCACAGGGACATGAGTGTAACGTGTTCTTCACCATAAACCATCAGGTGATTGGTGTAGTTCAGTGCTCCCTCCCTGAAGGATAGTTTTACCCATTTGTCGCACTTCTGAGTCTTGGTGCAAAGGTGAAAGCAACCTTTGATACCTGGACTAGGTAAGACAAGTGCACTTTTATATCATTGCAAGGTGCTTAACTGTGGCCATAATACTGTAGTTACATAGAGAGAGCACTGAGTAAGATTATTGCAATGAAAAACAGCCAGGCAGCCAAGTGTAAAGAAAGTGAGTGCCCATTGTATGCATAAGTAACAAGGCATGTTATGTTTATCTTCCATCGTGGAGATACTGTTGAACCACACCCATCTATGGATTTCAATGTGAAGCTACACATACTACAGCATCTCTCCGTTGGCCGCAACAGTCAGGTGAGAGGAGACATGTTTATGTACGCTGGAAAGAGGGAGGTGGGTTTGGTGAAGATCCTGGAGCCCATGTCCCCACTGCTCAACTACTTTGAATATGAGATCGTTGACGGAGGGGACATGTGTGCCATTGGAATAGGTGTGGGGGAACTGGAATATCCACTAGACAGGATGCCCGGACGGAATGAGAAGGGAATTGGATATCACGCTGATGACGGTTACTTATATAACCAAACTTGCCTTGGAATCCAGTTAGGACCAACATCCACTAAGGGAGATCGCATGGGATGTGGAATAGACTTTGACACAGACCTTGGCTATGGGTACGTGGGTGTGTTTTTCACCAGGAATGGCCAGCAGGTCAGTAAGCCCATCAAGATGAAGAGGCCCACCCACGGGCTCTACCCTTTGGTGGGAATGCACAGCAAGGGGGAGAAAGTTCATTACCTTGGTCACTGCAGAAGGCTTCCAGACTCCGTCCAGCCGTGCACAAGTGTGGATATATCTCCATGGGTTCGGTCAAATGGAGTGAAGTTTCTAGAAGATGGCCTCACGTTGGAGTACTGTGGAGAGGGCTTGCAGCCAGAGGGCCAGGATGTGGGTGCTGCCCAGACATTGAACTACTGCATGGAGCGTGGGAACCACCATTTTGAAATGGTGATACAAGAGTCTGGCAAAGGCGGGATGCTGGCCATTGGACTGGCATCATCCACATACCCCCTGCATCTGTGCCCTGGATCCAGCATAGGCTCCATAGCCTACCGTACAGACTATGACCTGCTGTACAGAGGGGATGAGCAAAGAGTAGCGTTTGGACCTGTATGCGCCAAGGGTGACATTGTGGGGTGTGGCATCCAGTGTGACAATGCTGTGCTCACGCAAACACAGGGGCACATATGTAACGTGTTCTTCATCAAAAATGGTAATGTGATTGGCAAACCGGTTCTGTGCTCGGTTCCTGAAGGAGGGTTTTACCAGTGTGTCGCCTTGCTAAGTCGTGGTATGAAAGTTAGAGAAACCTTTGATTCCTGGACACGGTAAGGTAGCCATGTGCATTGCCGTGTCTGTGTGGATGACCTCTTCTTTGTGTCCACGTGGCAGTGATATCGAGATCGCATTAGGTAAAATCTCTTTTGTGAAACAAGCACCTGTGGTATCTTATGGTGAGTGATTTCAAAAGCTGTTGCAATTCCGTTATTTAGCTGGTCAGGTTTGATTGGTCAAATGGGGTTTAGCCATGAGGGTGTAATGAATCAATGCCTACCACCACATTTCGTGTGTAAGAAGTACTTATCAGCTTTCAAGACTACTTCTCTAGCCGCACCTAGATAATTGGCTACAGTTCAAGTAACAAACTCCTGGAAATGTCCAGTATTAATTACACTGAGACATATACTAAACCTAACAAGATAAAGTTGTTTTGTTATAATGAAAGTGATACTTGATGCAATGTTACATTAGCAGTTAGTCCAGATAGCAGCAGAGCTGAGGAAGAAGAAGATGCATGGAGGGAAAGTATTGCTTTTGGAATTATCACCGCATCCGCGAGTAAAGTGGGTAAAAAAGGTAAAAATTTGGGGGATGTTTAAAATATAATAGGTCCGCTGATACGATTCTTATTTTTCTTTTCTGACACAGGATTCTATTACTAAAACTCATGAGACAACATTTGATGTGTACAGTGAAAGAACCGTAGGTCTGCCGTAAGCTATCAACGAGCTGGCAAGTGAACGTCGACACCAATGGCATCCGACATTTCAAAATGTTCCAGAAGTACATAGTGCACAAATTGAAATGAACTTTTGACTTTGGGACTGTTAATTGTGTTGCACATTGTTTATTACAAGCAACACCGCTGTATTTATTGGGATGGAAGTATTTAGCGGTTCTTGAATTGAAGCGCCCAACATACACTTTATGTAAATCAATCAACCATAGGCCATGCAATTATAGAAATGATAAAGGTGGCCGCCAAAATGGTTCCCTCCTCTTGCTCTGTTGCCTTTGCTATCTCAATTCTAGCCCTTTTCGCTGCTTCGGTTCTTAAGCTGATCCGAACAGATAAGGCTTTTACACATGGTTTCAAAAGTAAATGGACATACTTCGCGAGGACCATTCCTAACTTATGTAAATTCGTTCAGTCCTTGGAGGAGATTATTGTCGAGTTGTTTATCCCTCTCTCAGTGGTCAGAGCACCCGTAAGACAAGGCTATTTATAAAGATAGCACAACCGGTAAATGATGCCTTTTGCAAGATTCATCAGTGGTTTTACAAAAGGTTGGCTGTACTAGATCCGCACTTGCAGCTGTTATTAGTGTCGTTAGTCAAAGGTGCAGTTGCATAGCTATAGTAAGGCATTGAGCATGTATAGAATCAGGGGCGGATCGAGGAATTTTGGAAGGGGGGGGGGGGGGGGCGAGGGCTGCAGGAAGAGGGTGGGGGTGCGGGAGGGGGATGTGCCCATTCCGGCGCGAAGCGTGGAAGCTTTTAGCAATATATAGCAATACTGACTCATATGTCCATCTCTACTAGGAGGATTAGTCACTGTTGAGGAGCAGCATTTGTTTCAGTTGCCAACATCCCTTGCTGGTCTTGGTATTTATAATCCAACTGAACTGCAGTGCAAGCATACAAGACATCTAAACAGGGCACTGCTACAGTGAGTGAAGTTATCAAGGGGGTGATTGATTTTCAACATGAGCAGCATTTGGAATCGCTGACTACTGCCAGGAAGATGGGGCTAAGGCTAAGAAAGATGACTTCATACTGAAATTTGAGAGTACTCAACAGGGGTGCTCGAGGGAACCTTCCCACTACTGGCCACCCACCTAGCCTTGGGCTCCTTCCTCAAATCACAAAGCCAGGGTGATCAGTGACATCTTTGGGAGCTGAATGTCACCTTTGTGAGAGCAATTGCAATAACATCTACTGAACTTGGTGTGTTCTGCCTCGAGTGGCGTCGTTCCCACCACAAGGACGTTGCCTCTTAGGAACAACCTCTGTTGTTATAATTCAGGGTGAGGGAACCAAACCTGAGCAATGCGGTAAACAGAAGCTCAACTAGGTGCCAGCAAACCGCTTGTTAGCACCACACCACATTCCTCAGCACCGCATGTCAATTTATTGAATTATCACCTGGTAAGTAAGATGCGGCCAATTGCAATGAGTGTGCAGGCTTAATGGATCACGTACCACAAACTATAATGATTTTATCAACGGGCTGGACTGTAAGGTATGTACGATGATGAGAGGATGAGAATTGAACGCATAAGGCTGCAAAACATCACTGTTGTAAGAATTCATAGAGAGGGAACCAAATTTAAGCAATGCTTGCACCGCCATGCAAGCCATGCATGGAGGTCCTACAAATGAACTGTTAAGATTTGTATCCTGTACTTTACTATGCAATCAGGGTGACTGGGCCATTTATATATAAGCATTCATTGTCAGCCTTAAGTAAAAATGTCCAATTAAACAATGTGTTATTGCAATTTAAATGTGAGTTTTCAAAGATTCTTTTGCTTTTAAATTTGCAACAAAATGATAAGAAATTCCTTTCCAGCATGTCTACCTGCTATGGTTCTCATCCAAAATTGTGGCATCCTGTGTGTCATTTAAGCTCACTGTTCAGCATTTGGATCAAAGCTCTTTGTCCTATTTATTCAACAGCTTGCGGCCATCATTGTTGCTGGTGATGAATGTTTACGCCTTCTGCTTCAACCTGGTACCTTGACAATAGTACTTTATCAGGCACACCTGTCAATACAAGTTTAAGTTGGTGTGGTGGGCCTTTTGGGTGTCCACAGCAACACTCGTCAAAGCAGATGTGCTTGTTGATGTGTGATAGGTGAAAACTAGCAGCACTTTGATGTTAAGGTTATCCCTCCACTTACTCATGCCACTTTGTGTGATGCTTGTAAATCAGCAGGAATTCCCGCTTAGACAGCAGAGACCAAAATGTTAGTAGTTCGGAGGGTAAGTATTCCTCACAGTTTTAATGTATGACAATTGGGGCAAATCATAATAATAATTATTATTTTTATATTGATTATTATATTAAAACATCATGATACAATACAACACACTAATAATTCATACAATACATATGTATGAATTGTTGTTACAGTTCAATAAACTTTAAGATGGGAGCCACCTGGAAAGGATTACTGTCGCATTTGCCCTCACCAGATGCAAGTTGAGCCTGCTATACAGTTCAGACAGCACAACTGACTTTGGTTTGCCCGATATGATGGCAAGACGGGAGGCAGCATCTTAAACGAGTCCATGGCTTCCTTTCCCCAAGCACCATAGGACTCTGTGACCAGAGGTGCACAACACCAGCCCAAAGCATTGCATTTGGGGTCATTCTCAGTATGCTTTTGCTCTTCAGTGGACAAGGCAGCTGCCCCAGCTGACAATCCCGCTACTGAAACGATTTTGGGGTTTAGCGGTGATGTCACTGAAATATCAAAGGCAGCTGGTTTGCCAAGGGCCCAGTTGGGTAGCAAAATGTCTGCAGGGCGTGAATGGTCATGCTCAGATGTAAGATTGCTACCCATCTCCACCTTTACGCTCAAGTGGGCTCTACGCAAGTCTCCGCCAACACATTGCGCAGCTGGTTGTGGCGGGTGACTACGTCTCCTCCTTTTTTGCACGTTGTAGCATGATGACCAAGGGGATCTAATGCATTGTTTGGGCATAGGGTGTACAGGGAACCATTGGAGGTGTCCAAACCAAGCCACCACTTGACTGCTACCTGGAATACTGAGGGCTCAAGATGAAGGCCGAGACCTTCAGAAGGGACTACAGTCAGCCATGAAGCAGCATGCGAGGATGAGACAGACAACAAACGAGCCTTATCAGCAACAGAAGAAATGATCAGGATGTTATTGAACTGATGGATGTCAATCTTGCTCGAAAGTTGATTTTGATGGACTGTAGACGAAACTAAACCATCAGACTGAATTGCATCAGAACGAGATACAGACTCATTGAATGTCTGTATTGCATCAGAGAGATGGTGGTTGGAAGGGGAGCCATAGCCAGAAGAGCATAAAGATGCAATGAATGCTGCAGGGGAGTGTAGGGACAGAGACCTCATGCCCAACCCTCCTCTGCTTAGGCTTAGCTGGGCCTGCTGCCAGGCAACATCAGTTGTATCAACTGCAGTGCATAATGAAAAAGATCTACAAACATCTCATCAAAAAGCTGAAGAGAAGTCATAGCCAGTGAAGGAGAAGTGGCACGGGCTAGATGTGCAAGCCGACAAAATCCACCACACATACGCAAAAGTGTTAAAGCAACCTGAGGGTCCACTGCACCAACTTCCTCAAGTCTTTCAAGCAAGGGTCTTGCCTCAGACCGCTTCCTGGAGATAAAGGCTGAGCAAAAATCTTTGTCACCTATTGGAATTCCCAATATCTCAATGTTGGGATTGTGAGACTGTTGCATGTCAATTGGGAACAAGCTCAAATCACTCTGGCTGAAGACCTCACATTTAGACATATTCACGAACAGGCCAAGTGGTCGACCAATAACTTTGATCAATGCCAGTGCCCTATGCACCGCAGATATGGGACCAGCCAGCACTCCGTCATCATGATATCAGGCATGGAATTGAAGATTCGAACTAACTTCATCTTCAGATATTTCAGAAATCAGTAAGTTCAAGACCAGGTCAAATAAAAGAGGACCAAGTGGATCCCCTTGCTGAACTCCAGATTCAGACTGCAGATGACCCATTGTGTGCCATAACAAAGGATGTAGCCCATAGCACCAACAGGCCCAATTGAGTAACTCTGGAAAGTGATGTTTAACTTCAACCAAGAGTGCCTGACGTGACACCATGTTAATGCTTCTCGGACTTGCAGTGTGTGTGTGTTGTAGGTAAAGAACCCCATTATTCAGACGATTTCACTAATGCATCACTCCAATACTCCAAGAACAAGAATGCGTAACCCAGATCAGTGTAGAATATCATGCCGTTCACTCCCCACTTTTGCAAGTTCACGTTATGGGTTGATGCAACAAAAGGTCAGTGGGTTATAATGGACACACAAAATGTGCTTACACCAGGATCACATATGTTCAAACATTAGTATGACTATGGGGTTACATGCATGTCAGTATAATTCCACTTGCATATTCAAAGTGATTTTGATCGACACAATATAACACATAGCACTGCATGAATGGTGAGGCAGATAACTCTCGTTTTGTGAGCATGCATGTATATATGCACTTGGCGTCATGAGCCTATATGGTATGTAATGCAATGTATATTATGTATTCATAATTACGTTTTGTTGCATTCCATGAGCAGATATCACGATCAGTTCTTACTACGAGGTATGTATATGTCACAAGGAGATGTTATACCTGATTTGTACTTTGTATCTCTATATGACTCATTGGTTATCAACTGTTTTGTCAAACTATAATGATGCAAGCCCCTCATTCAGATTACTATACACAATAAGTATTTTCAGGAACGGGATCAGTATGCAGAGTTGCAAGTGTGCATGCATAAACAAAGTTTTGATGTTTTTTTTTTTTTTTTTTCATTTTTAGAGATAATTGAAACGAAATGGGCATTAAAACAGGGCTGACGGGCAATCATTACATTACTGAGTACGTGGCAGTAGTAAGCGTCAAAAGACGCGCAGCTGGATGATGATATGGTGGATGTAAATATTTTGAAATGTGACCAGGCAGTGCTGCTATAACAAGTTCTGTCAAAATTTAGAGGCTGATGAACAGATGAAAGAGCTAGCATCAAGCTCATATAAAAAGTATAAAACAATCGGCCGTGCACAAATACATATTGGGGATTGTTTTCGCGAAAAGGGACCTAATGCATACGATATAAAATTTCCAGTAAGCGCGAAACAAATGTAACGCTTGCGTTGAAATTTACGGCTAATTAAATAATCAGAGCCTTACAACTCCATGACAGATACTCCGATTCTCAGTAGTCTCGTTCCCAGACCAATATGACGCAATGTGTATCGCATAATGTATAAACACGCTCGTATAGGTCTGGTGTTTCGTATGGGGCGGAAGTGTGCCAAAGCCTGGAATTCGTGCGCACATTAATTATGACGTATGTACATAAACAAATACGCAACCATTCGCTCGACCCAGACCCACACTAAGTGTAAATATGGATACGGTCGAACGAGCTGTGCGTTTCGCGATGACAGAGCTGAAAGTGGAGACATTGAAGGACAAGCAGAAGGAGGCCATATGTAGCTTTGTAAATGGCCGTGATTGTTTTGTCATTTTGCCAACAGGATACGGTAAAACTCTATGTTATGTTCTGTTACCGTACGTTTTCGATCACCTTCGTGGAAAGACAAGGTCTTCAATTGTGATTTGCGTATCGCCTTTAATTTCTTTGATGATGGACCAAGTAAAAAAGTATTCACTACTAGGACTGGCAACACAATTTGTTGGTCAAGCTCAAGAGGATCCTTCTGTAACCCGTGGAGTGCTGCATGGAGGCTATCAGTTAGTTTTTCTGAGTCCTGTAGTATAGTGCACAAACATACCTGCTTCCCTGCATGACCAGCGTACATGAGAATAGATACCAATGCTTGTACCATACACATGTGAGGGTTTCTTGACTTTAGTACCACAGATGCAACAACACATAGCAGATGTCTGGATGATTCATTGGAAGACATTAGGCACTTATCTATGATAGTGTACAATGTGGGTGCCTTATGCATCACTTCCAGTATAATAGTCCTCCCAAGAAAAATATTCTAGGGCAGTTGGTGAATGCTCTCTCTAATGATGGAGTGTTAGTTGTTTGAGCACAACTTGATTTCCTTCTGAACAATTTTACCAATTTCAGATAGCACCAAAACTCTTGAGGAATCAGAGGACATGAGTCTCACAACTGCGGTTCTTCGTTGGCCAAGTGCAAGGCTTTTTGATACTCTTTTTGGAGTTCCATGCAGCACGTAACTTCGGTTTCTTTTGTATCCCACAGTAACCTTTTTTTAAATTGAAAAATTATTATTATTATTAGAAAATATAAATCATGCCATGCAGGTACTAACAGTAACTCCAGGAGATGTGCCACCAGCTTCTTTCACAATCCTATCACAGTGCGAGTGAGCTTCCAAACCTGTTGTACTGACTGGCATGCACACATCTATGGTTGTAGCTGCTAGAGAGATGTTTTGGTACAATTGATTAATCCTCAAAATGACACCTCGCTCAGCCTCCTTTATGTCTTTCGTAACATCTTCCAACTTTTCGTGAAGCGTAACAACTTTATCTAAGCGGGCTAAGTGGCACAACAGACATATATAGATTTTGTCCAACCCTTTCTTTGCACGAATCGCAGGAGCTAGATATGCCCACTCTTTGCCAATCAGTTGGAGCAAGCAATTGGTGTGGGCAGCATCGCTAGTCAGTACTCTGCGGTCTCTGTGGTTCAACACAACTTCTCCGCAACACCTACACTGATATGGGGCCCAAACTGCCGCCATAGCGTTAATAACTTTGATAATCATCGGATGTGGTCAAACGATGGATATGATTGTTTGTTTACATTCCACAAGGTACAACCGCTTGCGACTCGAGATGCCAGACCTATACGAGCGTGTTTATACATTATGCGATAAACATTGCGTCATATTGGTCTGGGAACGAGACTAGATTCTCAGTGCGTAAGAAGCAATGTGTAGAGGACATTTCAGACTTCTAGAATATCAACAAAATTGAAATGTGGACATGCGTTAGATCTTTTATTCGCGGAAACCATACATACACTGTACATGTATATTGTAATTACTTAGTTTACTAAGTTTGTGATGCCAAAAAGTGGATTGAATTGTTGGTACAGTGTTACTACCACTGTGCAAAAAACCTAGTATACGCTACTGTATATTTTTGCGCATATTTTGCGTTTACCACCAATATACCAAGGTCAGTGCATATTTCAAATATCCCCTGGTATATTTCATGAATCCACGGGCTACAATTATTCATAGCGCATATTCATAACACGGTCCAACAATGAATTTATGCAACTCATGCACGTGAGTATTATCGTTATTATTTCAGGCGCGCGTGAATTCAAATGGATTCTTTCCTGCTGGAATGTCTCATGCAAAGGTGAGATTGAGCGTAGATCATAAGACTCAATGCTATGTAATATAAACGGACTCAAACGTTCACATGTTGAACTTCAAGCGTTGGTAGTATTTTAATGTCATAATAGCTTACCAAATGATAGAAACTTTGGACAAGGACCTAGTGGTCTGTAGGCCCTACGCCAAAGTTATGTGTTAACACGTGCAGTTAGGTTTATATTATAGGAGGCCATGTTTGATCACATTTTTTAACCCACGCCAGGACCATATGGCCCAGTCTGGTGGTGAACTGTAGTGTACAACACTGGAGTTGAACAAGCATGTTGAATTTACAGCCTGTCATGCCATGCATCAAAGCAGGTTGCAGACAAGATGTTCCTTGGACTTTCCATGCAGTGCACCTCGAGTCATAAGACTCACGTGGTGGCACTTGACAGGTGAGTAGTACAATTCAATTTGTAGCACACTTGCCCTGTTTGAGGACCTGATGGTCCTTAAGCTTTTCATGCAATGACGTGACACCTTTTCACTTCATGAGAGTCATTGGATTCACGTGACCTTGGAGGGCGTGGCAATTGACAGGTGTATAATTCAATTTGTAGCACACTTGCCCCGTTCACCACCATAACTTGAGGACAAGATGTTCCTTAAGCTTTTCATGCAGTGACACCTATTCACCTCAAAGGGGTCATTGGATTCACGTGACCTTGGAGGGCATGGCACTTGACAGGTGAGTTGTACAATTCAATTTGTAGCACACTTGCGCCATTCACCTGAGGACAAGATGTTCCTTAAGCTTTTCATGCAATGACACCTTTTCACCTCAAAGGGGTCATTGGATTCACGTGACCTTGGAGGGCATGGCACTTGACAGGTGAGTTGTACATTCAATTTGTAGCACACTTGCGCCATTCACCTGAGGACAAGATGTTCCTTAAGCTTTTCATGCAATGACACCTTTTCACCTCAAAGGGGTCATTGGATTCACGTGACCTTGGAGGGCATGGCACTTGACAGGTGAGTTGTACATTCAATTTGTAGCACACTTGCCCCGTTCACCACCATAACTTGAGGACAAGATGTTCCTTAAGCTTTTCATGTAGTGACACCTTTTCACCTCAAAGGGGTCATTGGATTCACGTGACCTTGGAGGGCGTGGCACTTGACAGGTGAGTTGTACAATTCAATTTGTAGCACACTTGCCTCATTCACCTGAGGACAAGATGTTCCTTAAGCTTTTCATGTAGTGACACCTTTTCACCTCAAAGGGGTCATTGGATTCACGTGACCTTGGAGGGCGTGGCACTTGACAGGTGAGTTGTACAATTCAATTTGTAGCACACTTGCCTCATTCACCTGAGGACAAGATGTTCCTTAAGCTTTTCATGCAGTGACACCTTTTCACCTCAAAGGGGTCATTGGAATCACGTGACCTTGGAGGGTGTGGCACTTGATAGGTGAGTTGTACAATTCAATTTGTTACACACTGGTCCCGTTCACCACCATAACTTGAAGACAAGATGTTCCTTAAGCTTTTCATGTAGTGACACCTTTTCTCCTCAAAGGGGTCATTGGATTCACGTGACCTTGGGGGGCGTGGCACTTGACAGGTGAGTTGTGCATTCAATTTGTAGCAGGGTGGTGATGGAAGAGTAGTGTGGCCAGTGGTGTACTTGTGTGAGGGTGGTGATGGAAGAGTAGTGTGGCCAGTGGTGTACTTGTGTAGGGTGGTGATGGAGGGGGAGTGGCCAGTAGTGTACTTGTGTAGGGCGGTGATGGAAGAGTAGAGTGGCCAGTGGTGTATTTGTGTAGGTGGTGATGGAGGGGGCGTGGCCAGTGGTGTACTTGTGTGGGGTGGTGATGGAAGAGTAGTGTGGCCAGTGGTGTACTTGTGTAGGGTGGTGATGGAAGAGTAGTGTGACCAGTGGTGAACTTGTGTAGGGTGGTGATGGAGGGGGAGTGGCCAGTAGTGTACTTGTGTAGGGCGGTGATGGAAGAGTAGAGTGGCCAGTGGTGTACTTGTGTAGGTGGTGATGGAGGGGGCGTGGCCAGTGGTGTACTTGTGTGGGGTGTTGATGGAAGAGTAGTGTGGCCAGTGGTGTTCTTGTGTAGGGTGGTGATGGAAGAGTAGTGTGACCAGTGGTGTACTTGTGTAGGGTGGTGATGGAAGAGTAGTGTGGCCAGTGGTGTACTTGTGTAGGGTGGTGATGGAAGAGTAGTGTGGCCAGTGGTGTACTTGTAAAGGGTGGTGATGGAAGAGTAGTGTGGCCAGTGGTGTACTTGTATAGGGTGGTGATGGGAGAGCAGTGCGGCCAGTGGTGTACTTGTGTAGGGTGGTGATGGAAGAGTAGTGTGGCCAGTGGTGTACTTGTGTAAGGTGGTGATGGAAGAGTAGTGTGGCCAGTGGTGTTCTTGTGTAGGGTGGTGATGGAAGAGTAGTTTGACCAGTGGTGTACTTGTGTAGGGTGGTGATGGGGCCAGTGGTGTACTTGTGTAAGGTGGTGATGGAAGAGTAGTGTGGCCAGTGGTGTACTTGTGTAGGGTGGTGATGGAAGAGTAGTGGGGCCAGTGGTGTACTTGTGTAGGGTGGTGATGGAAGAGTAGTATGACCAGTGGTGAACTTGTGTAGGGTGGTGATGGAGGGGGAGTGGCCAGTAGTATACTTGTGTAGGGCGGTGATGGAAGAGTAGAGTGGCCAGTGGTGTACATGTGTAGGTGCTGATGGAGGGGGCGTGGCCAGTGGTGTACTTGTGTGGGGTGGTGATGGAAGAGTAGTGTGGCCAGTGGTGTACTTGTGTAGGGTGGTGATGGAAGAGTAGTGTGACCAGTGGTGTACTTGTGTAGGGTGGTGATGGAAGAGTAGTGTGGCCAGTGGTGTACTTGTGTAGGGTGGTGATGGAAGAGTAGTGTGACCAGTGGTGTACTTGTGTAGGGTGGTGATGGAAGAGTAGTGTGGCCAGTGGTGTACTTGTGTAGGGTGGTGATGGAAGAGTAGTGTGGCCAGTGGTGTACTTGTGTATGGTGGTGATGGAAGAGTAGTGTGGCCAGTGGTGTACTTGTGTAGGGTGGTGATGGGAGAATAGTGTGGCCAGTGGTATACTTGTGTAGGGTGGTGATGGGAGAGCAGTGCGGCCAGTGGTGTACTTGTGTAGGGTGGTGATGGAAGAGTAGTGTGGCCAGTGGTGTACTTGTGTAAGGTGGTGATGGAAGAGTAGTGTGGCCAGTGGTGTTCTTGTGTAGGGTGGTGATGGAAGAGTAGTTTGACCAGTGGTGTACTTGTGTAGGGTGGTGATGGGGCCAGTGGTGTACTTGTGTAAGGTGGTGATGGAAGAGTAGTGTGGCCAGTGGTGTACTTGTGTAGGGTGGTGATGGAAAAGTAGTGGGGCCAGTGGTGTACTTGTGTAGGGTGGTGATGGAAGAGTAGTGTGGCCAGTGGTGTACTTGTGTAGGGTGGTGATGGAGGGGGAGTGGCCAGTAGTGTACTTGTGTAGGGTGGTGATGGGGCCAGTAGTGTACTTGTGTAGGGTGGTGATGGAAGAGCAGTGTGGCCAGTCGTGTACTTGTGTAGGGTGGTGATGGAAGAGTAGTGTGGCAAGTGGTGTACTTGTGTAGGGTGGTGATGGGAGAGTAGTGTGGCCAGTGGTGTACTTGTGTAAGGTGGTGATGGAAAAGCAGTGTGGCCAGTAGTGTATTTGTGTAGGGTGGTGATGGAAGAGCAGTGGTGTACTTGTGTAGGGTGTCGATGGAAGAGCAGTGTGGCCAGTGGTGTACTTGTGTAGGGTGGTGATGGATGAGTAGTGTGACCAGTGGTGTACTTGTGTAGGGAGATGATGGAAGAGTAGTGTGGCCAGTGGTGTACTTGTGTAGGGTGGTGATGGGGCCAGTGGTGTACTTGTGTAGGGTGCTGATGGGACCAGTGGTGTACTTGTGTAGGGTGGTGATGGAAGAGTAGTGTGGCCAGTGGTGTACTTGTGTAAGGGGGGTGATGGAAGAGTAGTTTGGCCAGTGGTGTACTTGTGTAGGGTGGTGATGGAAGAGTAGCGTGGCCAGTGGTGTACTTGTGTAGGGTGGTGATGGAAGAGTAGTGTGGCCAGTGGTGTACTTGTGTAGGGTGGTGATGGAAGAGTAGTGTGGCCAGTGGTGTACTTGTGTAGGGTGGTGATGGAAGAGTAGTGTGGCCAGTGGTGTACTTGTGTAGGGTGGTGATGGGAGAGCAGTGCGGCCAGTGGTGTACTTGTGTAGGGTGGTGATGGAAGAGTAGTGTGGCCAGTGGTGTACTTGTGTAAGGTGGTGATGGAAGAGTAGTGTGGCCAGTGGTGTACTTGTGTAGGGTGGTGATGGAAGAGTAGTTTGACCAGTGGTGTACTTGTGTAGGGTGGTGATGGGGCCAGTGGTGTACTTGTGTAAGGTGGTGATGGAAGAGTAGTGTGGCCAGTGGTGTACTTGTGTAGGGTGGTGATGGAAGAGTAGTGGGGCCAGTGGTGTACTTGTGTAGGGTGGTGATGGAAGAGTAGTGTGGCCAGTGGTGTACTTGTGTAGGGTGGTGATGGAGGGGGAGTAGCCAGTAGTGTACTTGTGTAGGGTGGTGATGGGGCCAGTAGTGTACTTGTGTAGGGTGGTGATGGAAGAGCAGTGTGGCCAGTCGTGTACTTGTGTAGGGTGGTGATGGAAGAGTAGTGTGGCCAGTGGTGTACTTGTGTAGGGTGGTGATGGGAGAGTAGTGTGGCCAGTGGTGTACTTGTGTAAGGTGGTGATGGAAGAGCAGTGTGGCCAGTAGTGTACTTGTGTAGGGTGGTGATGGAAGAGCAGTGGTGTACTTGTGTAGGGTGGTGATGGAAGAGCAGTGTGGCCAGTGGTGTACTTGTGTAGGGTGGTGATGGAAGAGTAGTGTGACCAGTGGTGTACTTGTGTAGGGTGATGATGGAAGAGTAGTGTGGCCAGTGGTATACTTGTGTAGGGTGGTGATGGGGCCAGTGGTGTACTTGTGTAGGGTGGTGATGGGGCCAGTGGTGTACTTGTGTAGGGTGGTGATGGGGCCAGTGGTGTACTTGTGTAGGGTGGTGATGGAAGAGTAGTGTGACCAGTGGTGTACTTGTGTAGGGTGGTGATGGAAGAGTAGTGTGGCCAGTGGTGTACTTGTGTAGGGTGGTGATGGAAGAGCAGTGTGGCCAGTAGTGTACTTGTGTAGGGTGGTGATGGGAGAGTAGTGTGGCCAGTGGTGTACTTGTGTAGGGTGGTGATGGAAGAGCAGTGTGGCCAGTGGTGTACTTGTGTAGGGTGGTGATGGAAGAGTAGTGTGGCCAGTGGTGTACTTGTGTAGGGTGGTGATGGAAGAGTAGTGTGGCCAGTGGTGTACTTGTGTAGGGTGGTGATGGAAGAGCAGTGTGGCCAGTAGTGTACTTGTGTAGGGTGGTGATGGAAGAGTAGTGTGGCCAGTGGTGTACTTGTGTAGGGTGGTGATGGGGCCAGTGGTGTACTTGTGTAGGGTGGTGATGGAAGAGTAGTGTGACCAGTGGTGTATTCGTGTAGGGTGGTGATGGGGCCAGTGGTGTACTTGTGTACGGTGGTGATGGGGCCAGTGGTGTACTTGTGTAGGGTGGTGATGGGGCCAGTGGTGTACTTGTGTAGGGTGGTGATGGAAGAGTAGTGTGGCCAGTAGTGTACTTGTGTAGGGTGGTGATGGAAGAGTAGTGTAGCCAGTAGTGTACTTGTGTAGAGTGGTGATGGAAGAGTAGTGTGGCCAGTGGTGTACTTGTGTAGGGTGGTGATAAAATAGTAGTGTGGCCAGTGGTGTACTTGTGTAGGGTGGTGATGGAAGAGTAGTGTTGCCAGGCACTTGCCCCGTTCACCACCATAACTTGAGGACAAGATGTTCCTTAAGCTTTTCATGTAGTGACACCATTTCACCTCAAAGGGGTCATTGGATTCACGTGACCTTGGATGGTGTGGCACTTGACAGTTGAGTTGTACAATTCAATTTGTAGCACACTTGCCCTGTTCACCACCATATCTTTAGGACAAGATGTTCCTTAAGCTTTTCATGTAGTGACACCTTTTCACCTCAAAGGGGTCATTGGATTCACGTGACCTTGGGGGGCGTGGCACTTGACAGGTGTGTTGTACAATTTAATTTGAAGCACACTTGTCCCGTTCACACCATAACTTGAGGACAAGATGTTCCTTAAGCTTTTCATGTAGTGAAACCTTTTCTCCTCGAAAGGGTCAAAGACCTTGGGGGGGCGTGGCACTTGATAGGTGAGTTGTACATTCAATTTGTAGCACACTTGCACTGTTTGCTACCATAACTTGAGGACAAGATGTTCCTTAAGCTTTTCATGTAGTGACACCTTTTCACCTCAAAGGGGTCATTGGATTCACGTGACCTTGGAGGGCGTGGCCATTTACAGGTGAGTTGTACAATTCAATTTGTAGCACACCTGTCCAGTTCACCACCATAACTTGGGGACAAGATGTTCCGTAAGAGTTTCATGCAGTGACACTTTTTCACCTCATAGGGGTCATTGGATTCACGTGACCTTGAGCAACACTCTCATCACACACTGGGAATCTCCATGGAAGTCTATAACCCCTGTTCTGTCGTTGCCATGGATTCTTTTGCAAAGAAGCATTTGTTTTCACCACAAACATTGACTTTTTTTGTACACTATCATTTTGCTTTTTGCAATGACATATTTGGAGGAGTAATGCTTAACATAGCATCACCTGCATTCTGTCAATGGATCGTCATTACTTCCTATAGATCACTAGGCATACATCAAACGATTAATAGTCATTGCAATGAGAGTGTTACGGTCAACAAACTTTTCAAGTGTACCAGCTAGCTACATATCGATCTCCAATTAATGGTCTGTGTAATGATTAGTTTTTAAAAATAACTATTATGTTTGTCAATTAATAGAGCTACTCACCACGTGGCATATTTTCGATTGATGTCGTGCGTGTAAGGAAAGAAAGGAACTGTCTATGGTTAGTTGGTTGCAATTGCAAAATGCTACGATTGTGTTTCATCCAACAGATTCTCATTGCTGAGTGTATGTTGTTGACTTCAATCTTATCTCGAGGTCGTAGCTAGTTTGTGTCGTTTTTCCCTACCAAGTTTAAATTTCACACACATGCACGCACACACACATGCACGCACACACACACGCACGCACACACACACGCACACACACACACACACACACACACACACACACACACACGCACACCAGGATCTTTCACTGCAGCGTACTTCTTTGTGACCGCGCCGTTACCATGGCTTCCAGAACGGCTTTTAGTTCGCACAAGTAAGTCTCTCTTGTTTCTCCCCCCCTCGAGTCATGATTAGAGACGTCATGAAAAGGTCAGCAAAATCGGATACGGCGCGGGTAAGAGATTGTGTTTTCATTCACATTTGCTGCTAATCTGTGTCTTTTCTTATATGTAAATAAAAGAGTGGAGTTGGAGCGTTAAGGTAAACGCTTCGCTAGGCTTTCTTTACCCCTTTTTCTATACTCTCAGCTAAGAGTCTGAGAGATCAAGGTGGTGTCAAGCGCAAGAAATCCCGCTAACTGCGTAGGCTAGCTGAGTGCATTTTAATTTTTACGGATGACCTTTTTTTTTTTGCTATAGCTGTTCTGAGAGGAAGCAGTTTGAAGCGCTGGCCAGCACGACGCGCAACTCTCCCGTTGTCGCGTTGCAATGGATTGCTGAGCAACTCGTGCAGCGAGTTGAAGAGCCAGCAGTGGAGTCTTTCCTCGATAGCTGCAGAGTTTGAACGTTGAATATTGATTGTTGTACGTGTATGTTTTTGATTGTAGTAAATTAAGAATCCAACTAGTATACCATGAACAGAATCGGAGTGCGTACCCAGCACCGTATACGGTGCAAAGTGTCACAAAGTGGTATACGGAGACATTGTTTTGTGAATCCTTCTAAGCGCACGTGATGCGGTTGAGGATACTCGAAATAAACACAGTGCGAAACTGGTTCATTCCGCAAGTGGGATTCTTGATGCGTAAACTCGAAATATACGCAAAATATCCGATAGCGTATATCCAGTTTTTTGCACAGTGCAGACAGAGATGAATGTGCTCTGGGTATAAGTGGATGCAATCAGTATTGTACCAACACCAATGGAAACTATGTGTGCAGTTGTTATGTTGGGTATCAAATCTCTTCCAACTACAGGACTTGTGTGGGTAAGAGAATGTATCCCGTCTGTGCATGACAGTATGACCCTAAATGGTAGTATTATAACAAATATTTTCCATGTTCATGTATAGTTTTATATGCACAACTTCCCACCACACAGACATAGATGAATGTACTCTGGGTATAAGTGGATGCAATGAGCATTGTACCAACACCAATGGAAGCTATGTGTGCAGTTGTTATGTTGGAAATCAAATCTCTTCCAACAACAAGACTTGTGTGGGTAAGAGAATATATCCTATCTGTGCATGACCATTCGACTCTGTATCATTGATAACAAATGTACATGTAGTTTCATGTGTACAACTTCCCACCACACAGACAGAGATGAATGTGCTCCGGGTATAAGTGGATGCAATCAGCATTGTACCAACACCAATGGAAGCTATGTGTGCAGTTGTTATGTTGGATATCAAAACTCTTCCGACAACAGGACTTGTGTGGGTAAGAGTATATATATCATGCCTGTGCATGAAACTATGACCCTGTGTTATTGATAAACAAATGTACATGTACTTTCATATGTTCAACTTCACACCACACAGACATTGATGAATGTGCTCTAAGTATAAGTGGATGCAATCAGTATTGTACCAACACCAACGGAAGCTATGTGTGCAGTTGCTACCTTGGATACAGAGTATCTGCTAACAACAATATCTGTGTGGGTGAGCTCATTAGAACATAACAATAGTAGATACGCTGAAGTCTAGGATTGAAGACTCTGTCATATCATTAAAGGGGAAATTCCATCAGTTAGGTCTGGGACAGATCATAACTTCATTTGACACGTTATGTTAATACCTAAATTAGTATTTCATCATCATACCATAACACAATCGAAACACATGGCAAAACAATCTCATAGTTTCATTGTCAAACTCTGCAGTATGGCTGCTCCCTTGTGGGGGTAGTATTAATCAGCTGTCTAATACCAGTATCACACTGATTTGTTGGTTAATGATGGGTTGTAATTTGAGTATGCTAAATTTTTCCATCAACTGTTATGGTCATGAACATCATCTACTACTATGTTTAGTTTGATCACAAATAAATAAATAAATAAATAAATTTATTAAGTCAATGAAATACAGGTGCATGCACATTGGAAGCCGGCTATTTGAAATGCATCAAAATGTATCAGGCATATGAAACGAATAGTTGACAGCCTTAACGCCTACTATATACCATCTTTATGGATACTGTTTTTAGGATTGCTGGTTTAGGTGTCACAAGCATCCTTTTTAATGGCCATCAGACTTGCAAAATGTTCTCAACACATGCCATGGTCATGTCATTACAACTGTAGTAGTGATGGCAATAGCACATTGCTAACATCTCAACTTGTGAAACATCCATTTTGACAACATCCTCATATATAGGTCAGTTTCCGAGAAAATGAAAAGTGGCGTATACATGTATAATGCTGCCTGAATGCTCCCTCATGCTTGGTATACTACATGTATATGCACTCCAACCGTGATTCCCATTGCACTTAGCATAGCTTATTGTTTGCCCATAAGGGGGTAGGCAACAGCCAGCCAGTCGGGTGTGAGTAAGGGTGCTGACCCCCTACCCTGAGCCTGACTGGAACCTAGGGAAACGCTGGTCCCCATTAGGTCAGCCCCACCCCTTGACGCTGGTCAAGGTGGTATGGTGGCTAGGTCAGGGTAGAAGCCTGAAGGGTGCCGTCTACCATTGATGTGCAAGCAAGAACACAGCAAACATGTGTACAAGTACAGTCAATGCACAGGTGGAGTGGTGGATGGGTAAACAATGCCGCTGGCAGTCGCTAGCTTTAGACTGAGTGATTGCTGCTCACCCTACCATCCTTTATATGCATGTTTGACCTGGAACAATATCAGGTGTTAATATCTTTGGGGACAGTGTGTTAGATTGGATCAGGGGATTAGTTCAATGGAAGTGAGACTTTTTCCAGACTTTAAAAGGGGTCACTTTGAATGGAGGGGAGGCTTTCCCTAGGGCTCAGGGTTGAATGGAGGTGAGGCTTTCCCTAGGGCTCAG
>JABACO010000009.1:8003117-8183637 GCA_013339895.1 Ephydatia muelleri
GCTATGAATAATTGTAGCCCGTGGATTCATGAAATATACCAGGAGATATTTGAAATATGCACTGACCTTGGTATAATGGTGGTAAATGCAAAATATGCGCAGAAATATACAGTAGCGTATACTAGGTTTTTTGCACAGTGATATTGACCACAAATTAGGTTCAATTCAATATTCAACTTGTTAAAATTCGCTACACAATAGCCGTTATTTCATTCTGCCGTAAAAATGAGTTAACCAAATAACCATCAATTTTGCTGTCTACTCGTTGAATAACGAAAAATGAAAAATGGTTTGGAATCGAAACTCGTGCGCGGAACGGGGGGGTCATTCCTGGAATGCGACGTGAGTCCAGGCCCGAAACAACGGGAGGCGTGTCCAGAATAGTTTCTTCCCTCGGCAGCGCTTCCAACGAATGAATGCCTCAGCGGAGCAGTACATATGTAAGTATGAAAAATCTACGTTCAGCTCGGATCATAACACTTAATTGTGGACGTGTGTGTGTGTGTGTGTGTGTGTGTGTGTGTGTGTGTGTGTGTGTGGGTGTGTACTTGTGTGTATGCGCGTGTGCGTGTGTGTGTGTGTGTGTGTGTGTGTGTGTGTGTGTGTGGGTGTGTACTTGTGTGTATGCGCGTGTGCGTGTGTGTGTGTGTGTGTGTGTGTGTGTGTGTGTGTGTGTGTGTGTGTGTGTGTGTGTGTGTGTGTGTGTGAGAGTCTTGGTAGTTGGGCGTAGCCCGATCTTCGTGTCTTCGTGTTTACTTGTTGGACTCCAATACCGTTATACGCTACACACGCAAACACTGTGCGTGGCCCGGCACGGCGTGGGTCGATCTCTGTGTCTGTGTGTGTGCATGTGCGTGTGCACGTGTGTGTGTGCGTGCGTGTGTGTGTGTGTGTGTGCTACGAGTGCGCGTTCATGTGATCGGTGTGACGGAAGCAGTGGTGATGATATAGAGGTTGTTTGTGATTATGGTAAAAATACGAATGTCGGTATGTTGTATGATACTAGAGTATAGTTGCCCCTCCTCTACCCCCACCCCCCCCCCCCCCCCCCCCCCCCCCCCCCCCCCCCCCCCCCCCCCCCCTTGGTAAAACTGATTCCCTGCAGGCCACTATAGCCAGTTTTGACCTCCAACGGATAAGACTGCTCTTAACCGTGCCAAATATATAATGTTAAGGAAGGGGACCAAGGGGCCTGGTTTGGACAACTCGCTGAGCTAGGGGACGTTTTGCTGATTGTGCAATTTTTACCATAATAAATGTATTGATTCAGTTTTGCATCATTGACACCAATATAGAATTAATTAAATCAGGCAAAGCCCTGCCTTTGATTATGGTATTGTCCCCCACTTGATATGCCTGTCCCCCCACTGTCCATTTCATGGCTGGTCTAATTGACGTTGTTGATCCATTCCTTTGGTAAGATTTTATCATCTGTATGAGTATATATATATGCAAGTACATTTGTGTCTCTGTTGTATTTCTGTGTGATTGTGTGTTTGTGTGTGTGCATGTGTGTGTGTGTGTTTGTGCATGTGTGTTGGGTGAATGTGTGCGTTAATAGCAGTTTAGTGCTTTTATGGGAATGTGGTTAGTTAATTTAAATTATTTATTGATCTGTTCACTTTTCTTCTTCTATAAGGTGGGTCACGTGCTGATGTCATTATCACCTCTTTGGGCACATGAATACTCACTGGGGGCACGTGGTCCCCTTGCATCAATTCTCTGAGGATGGCAAGGAGATTGCAGAGGCAGAGAACTGGGAATCAACTGTGAAAGACAATAGAGTAAGGACTTGAGGTAATGATTCAAATTTCTTCCTCATATCATCTGTCCCATGTACCTTTACTTCCATCACCTCTCCCCCAGAGCTCTATCCCTCACTCTCTCCCTACCTCTCTCCCTCCATGTCTCATTCACCCTATTACTCACCAACCTTTTCCACAGTAATCAGCTCTCCATCTGTCATGCCCCACCTCCTGGCCTCAACACCTCCCAAGAACAGTTGCACTACCTGGCCCACCAGAAGGATGTGGCTTCCATTAGTGGCCTGCTCCAGTTAAGGCACAGGCTCAGTTGCTGGTCTCCTGGAACTTTTGGGCATTAGTAGTTTTGCCTACTTTGATTAGTTCTTTTGAAATTAATCATGAATGAATTGAAGAGTAATGATCTATATACAATCAGAATTTCTTCCTACATGTATTTCAACTGATACAACTATTCATGGTTCCCTGATTGTGGAAAACCATAAACACTCTTATTGGGCACAGTAGTTTTTATCTACTGAGGATTCTTCACCTCTGATTGAAGGCATATGACGATACATATGCCATCTTTGAGGAGGCAGAGGTCAGGTGGTATGAATGAGGAAGATCACCATTACACCATGATAAATGTTTTTAATTGAATATTATAAGCATCAATTCATCACTGCCAAGACAGTAAGTACAATAGACCAAGTTTCAAATAGCAAGAGCTTCTGTCAGACAAATATACAGTTTCACAGATTCTATAAATGGATTACAATTATTATTGCTGATAGCATGAAATACCGTGGATAAGTCTGGATATTGTTGGTGGAATTGACGATTGCGCTCAGCAATCAATCCATCCCTTCCAGCCAGTGGATCATTCCCAAAATGACTTTCTAGGGTTAAATGGCCACCCATGTCCACTAATTGAGATGTTGCGATATGAGCATCAGGGATAATTTCCGATGGCAGCCTCCTTGTTCTAGCATTTGCCATTCGTTCATTTGCAATGCCCTTTCCTGCATAAGGGGCACATTTAGGTGGTCAAGAGGTCTAGAATTATGGCAGAACAAGTTCACAAACCTGGAATATTGTGGCAGTTCCATGCACCTGTAAATAGCCTTACTCCCACTGTAGAGACATGGAGTGTGACCCAAGATACACAATATTTGTTATTAATAGGATTTTTAATAAATGAATGTACGATAACCACATTTAGTCAAATACAAACTGCATTGTTACCCTTTTCATTGATGTCCAGGATGGTCACACTTTAATTGTCCTGGGGGAAGTTGGGGGGGGGGGGGGGGGGAGGATTTGAGCTATATAGTTGGTTGTTCAAGCCTGTGGTTATTATGAATTAATTTGCTCATTATACCGATAATTGTGTCTTAAAGAATGGTGGCCACTTCATATCTTGTACAGAAATTTGGCTGTGTAATAGTAATAGTGTGTTCATAAATTCATTTATTAACAATCCTAAGGGGTCAAGGCAGTGAAAACATACAGCTGGATCCTTGCAAGGTCTACCTTTGCCTTATGAAGACTGGCAGCTCCCTGCTCCTGGAGCCAGTACCTTAAAAGGATCGCGCCAATGGACCCCATACCCTTTGGTAGTAGTCCAGGGTGTTATTGACAGATGGAGAGCTGATTACTGTGGAAACGATGTGGAGAGAAATAGGGTGAATGAGACATGGAGGGAGAGAGCTCTGGGGGAGATGTGATGGAAGTAAAGGGACATGGGACAGATGATACGTGAATCATTACCTCAAGTCCTTACTCTATTTTCTTTCACAGTTGATTCCCAGTCCTCTGCCTCTGCAATCTCCTTGCCATCGTCACAGATGTCATTCTCACCTCTTTGAACATATGCGAGACAAGTGAACAGATCAGAAAATAATTTAAATCCACTAACCACATCCCATACAAGCACTATACTGCTACAAACCACACATTCACCCCATACACCCCATACACATGCACAAACACACACACACATGCACACACACAAACACACATGCACACAGAAATATAACAGAGACACAAATCTACTTGCATATATATATACAAATACAGAGGAATACTTGTTTTTGCTCTGAAGGAAGACCAGAAGTTCGAGTTTTCTACTCCCGTTCTTTGGAGTGATCACATCCTTGCCCGATTGGTACGTGTAGGCTGGCCACCTCGCGGCACCTGGCACCTTTGGCTGAAACCCTAGCCACGATGATGTCTCGTGGTGCGCTCTTATTTGGAGACGGACACCTGGATGGAAGGACATTGTGAACGGGTGACAAGGCGGAAAAGTTGACTTCGGAGTGGCCCGAAAAGAGAGGAACTTCCTCTGCGGATTAGGGCCACATAAGAGGGACATTACTTGGAAGCTGTCTTGGAGGACCATGTGGATCTTTTGTTTCTCAAACCACGGAAGTCTGACGAGGCTGGACCTTGGGAACATTGTCCGGGAGCGCACACGAGGACTGCATTTGCTGGGTTTTGCGTAGATCGTGTACATGTATATAAGCCTTCCGTAATGTGTAGTAGTAAGTTTGCTGTACTCTCATTTAATTGACATACAGAGGATAAAATTCATTATTTTTCTTACCAATTAGAACAGTCATGAAATAGCCAGTGGGGGGACAGGCATATCAAGTGGGGGACAATACCATAATCAAAGGCAGGACTTTGCCTGATTGAATTAATTCTATAATAGTGTCAATGATGCAAAACTGTATGGTAAAAAAAGCAAAGCGTCCCCTAGCTCAGTGAGTAGTCCAAACCAGACCCCTTGGTCCATGATATAATATTCTATATTTGCCACTGTTTGGAGCAGTGAGAAGCCCAGCAGGGAATCAGTTTTACCAAGGGAGTGGGGTAGGGGAGGGGCAATTATACTCCTGGTATCATGCACACACACACAACATACCCACATTCGTATTTTTACCATAATAACCCACACCCTCCATACTATCCATCACCCCTTCTTCCTCTTAGGCCGCACACACGAACGCGCACTCATAGCACGCGCACACACACACACACACACACACACACACACTCACACATACACACACACACACATGCACACACACACACACACTGGCACGCACAGTGTGTGCGTATATAGCGTATTGGGGTCCAACAAGGGGCTACGCCCAACTACATAGACTTACACAAAACACACGCACGCACGCACGCACACACACACACACACACACAGTATGCACACACATACGTCCACAATTCAGTGTAAGGATCCGAGCTGAGCGTACAGTTTTCATACATACGTACTGCTGTACTGCTCCGCTTGAGGCATTCGTTCGTCGGAAGCGTATGCTGGGACACGCCTCCCGTTGTTTCGGGCCTGGACTCACGTCGCATTCCAGGAACGACCCCCCGTTCCGCGCACGAGTTCCGATTCCAAACCATTTTTCATTTTTCGATATTCAATTTTTTGGGGAAAACGAGTAGACTACAAAACTGATGGTTATTTGGTTAATTCGTTTTCACGGCAGAATGAAATAACGGCTATTGTGTAGCGAATTTTAACAAGTGGAATATTGAATCGAACCTAATTTGCGGTCAATATTTTATTATTCTTGAATAGAAAAACAAATATTTGAAATGGCCGAAATAAACACGGACCCCAGACCACTATAGATCCCCTTTTTTTTCTTTTTTGATTTTCAGCATCAATACACAAATAACAGAGCAATGTGCAAACATACCACAGGCAGTAATGGATACATTTACAAACTATCTACAGTATGACAAATTGTGTAATAGGACATAACTAAATCATGAGCAAAGCACTGAGATGTTTGGAGAGGAGATAACATGCTGAGGAAAAGAATTCCATAAGGAAATGATCATTCAGTGAATCAGTGGGATCAAAATGCCATGTATGTTTTATGTATGTAGATGTTAATAAATGTGTATCCTTCGTTTGCACACAGATATTAATGAATGTGTAACAGACACAAGTGAGTGCAATCAAATATGCTCTGATACAAATGGAAGCTATGTATGTGACTGCTATCGTATACAATGTAGCACGCACAGAACTAGGCAGATACGGAACCAAGTCTCCTGCTGAAGTACTGTGCAATATTCTTCTGTTTTTTATCAGCGCTTCATTGGCGCACATTACACACGATTCTTCCATCTCGTTCGCAGAACCCCAAGTCAAGAAAGCGCGGTTACTAATTACATCACCCCACTGCAACCCGCACGGCGTGACAGGGGTATGAGTGAATTTAATTAACGACCGCCCACTGGTCACACAATTCCTCCAGACCCTCTTTCCGCGTAGCGGTGATGTAATCCATCCGCAGCTGCGGTTTGAGGGTCTGGGTACGAGACTAGGAAAACCTGACATGACCAAGTGTCACCTTTATGCAGCTTTGTAATTACTTAGGCAGAAGGGGGCGCTAAACCACATCATACCAAATGGTGAGGAGAGAAAAACCATATAAAGGTGACCATGCATTGCGTTACTCATGCAGCTTACTGGCCAGATCGATGCTTTGGAGCTTTATCATGCAATTAAAATTTGAGCATTGAGTACTATTTTTTTCTATAACTATAATGAATCAATTTAATGTCTTCAAAGCAGATGAGCTAGAAAAGGCATTGCTTTTACCGATACAAACCTGCCTAATGATTTTAACAGCGGTTTTGCGTATAAGACGCGGGAAATTTCGACCCATTGTTTTGGAGGGGAACAGCAGAGATACGAAAATTCCCTTGATTTTGCTGGTTAACGAGCATGAACCATGCATAAATCCAATTGCAGCAATATTAACTCTTCCACGAAACGCAGCACAATATTGCGCCGCAGCTGCTATACAAAAGCCACTTAGTTTTACTAAATCGTTGACAATTTTGTAGTCAACAGCATAATGTTTAGAGGAAAATTTTGTTGCTTGTCAAATTCGCGGGGTTGTTTACAAAGAACGTTCCTGTATCGCGGAAACGCTACCACATAATTGACCTCGCCCGCGAGAGAGTTAATCATAGCTCGATGATAGCAGACTCGAGAATGTACAGGCCAGTAAAGTGTGACTGATAGGCTTAACCAACAATGGATGGTTACTAACGAGTTGTGTCAAACATGTGTAAAGACCAGCCCTAATGTCAAGAAGTGCGCAATACACCCCGATGCATAAAATATATATAGGCATACATATTCAGTGCGATGTGCAATAATTAACGAAGAAGTAATATTCAGTACACATGCTTCTCCATCAATTTGGGCTGCGTTTATTTGCAGGCTGCAAATAAACGCAGCACAAATTGATGGAGAAAAAGCACTGTACATGCGCGTAGTTTTATAACCTGGGATCGACTTAATCAACAGTGGTATACGATTAAACAAAATTAAAAAAACGCACCAATTTCTGCAACCGCTCGGATCATCAGGCAATGGCCGATTGGTTTGAGTCAGTGAAGCGCCTGGTCCCCCTACAAAAAGGAATGATCATCAAAAGGCCAGTTGTACTACATATTTCTATAAGCAGTAAAAAAATAATCCGCTCGGAGGGAATTTTCGTATCACCGCTGTTCCCCTCCAAAACAATTGGTCGAAATTCTCCGCGTCTTACGAAAAACCGCTGTTAAATTCATTAGGCAAGTTCGTATCGGTAAAATCAATGGCCTTTTCTAACTCATCTGCTATGCAGAAATTAAATTGATTCTTATTGATAGACATTTAGTGCTCAAATTTTAATTGCATGATAAAGCTCCAAAGCATCTGGCCAGAATCTGAATTATTGTATCACAATTCTGAGCTGCAATGCATGGTCACCTTTATATGGTTTTTCTTACCTCATCATTTGGATGATGTGCATGGTTTAGCGCCCCCTTCTGCCTCCGTTGTGCTAAGTAATTACAAAGCTGCATAAAGGTGACACGTGGTCATGTTGCTGCTTGCTGTGGTTTGAAGACTATAGACATAGATTTTATGGTTCATTGTCTGCATATTGGCTTGGTTTGTAGGGGTTGGTTATATACATATAGTTAAATGTTTGTGTTTTGCCTGTGCCCAAGTTCATGTTGCTAAACCATAGCTGTTTTGTAGTTATTGCTTTGGGGGTTCGGCTGTGCCTCCTCGAATCCTGCATGGAGCCCTGCATAATCCCCTGATTTACATGCATGTACTGAAGACCATAATACCGGCGAATTGCATTGCATGCATGTTACAAAACCTTTTCGCTCGAACACTGATGCGCGACTCCACGGCTCAGCTCTCCATGCATGGATCTGTACATGTTTACTATGCTGTTTCAAATCTCTCTATCTATTCTATAGAGGATCAATCCGTTACGGGACTTACCCATCGAAGGTGCTAAATAGAGTTTGAGCGTCCAACTCTTCCGGGTTCTGCAAATAAATGCGCAGCACAAATTGATAGAGAAGCATGTGTATCGTCGAGCAATGATTAATTCTCTTGTGGGCGAGCTGCGAGGTCAATTATGTGGTATAGCGTTTCCGCGTTACAGGAACGCTCTTTGTAAACAACCCTGCGAATTTCGCGCGCGGAAGAGTTAATATTGCTGCAATTGGATTTATGGTTCAAGCTCGTAGACCAGCGAAATCAAGCAAAAATGTTTAGCTGCATGCTTATGAAAAGCAATTACTCCCACCAATATTAATCGCTCTCGCGTTGGTTGTATACGCAAAGTAGCGATTACCTTGAGATCCAAAACGCTAGCTGCTTTGTAAACGGATATTGCACTAATTAGCTTATATGCTCAATGTTAAATTAATTTGTATAGTGTTTACACGTAGTTTTATAACCTGGAACGGCCAGTGCTATATACGGTTTAAACAACAAAAAAATCGTACCAATTTCTGCAACCGCTCGGATCATCAGGCAATGGGCGATTGGTTTGACTCTATGAAACATCTGGTCCTCTAGCACTGTGTAAAAAGGGTTGTTATACTCACCTGTATAACATTGTTATACAAGTAGTTATACAGTATTTGTTATACACATTGCGTATAATTGTGTATAACTGTGTATAACGGCAGTGTGTAATAAAAAAACCAACCACAGTGTAAATAAGGGTTGTTATACACGCCTGTATACAAGTATCTCATTTTGTACAACTATGCTAATTACATTCTACCGATCCGCGAGGGCGTAATTCGTTGCACACAAGTTAATGCTATTGTAGCTATTAACAATTTAATGCCATCTTTCTAAATAATCATTGTACGCGTAATGACGGAATAGAATTTGGACTCCAAGCGTTTGAAAAAGCGTTAGTGAAGACGCGCGAACTGCGTTCAGACGAATCTACTTTTGCATGGACAACTTTACTTTTCTCGCTTGGTAAGGGGTTTGAACTACTTTCTTTCGTTTCTCTTTTAACATCGTATTATTTCTAGTTGCGATCGCGCGATTTGAATCGCCATTTTTTAGGCACTTCAAGGTCATTCGATCCTGTGCGTGTTTTGTGCGTTCTACTTTTCGTTATGTAAGTTTGAAGATGATGAGAACTGTTGGAAGACACTTTGGTGTGGTGAAACTCGTTCCGTTGCGCGTAAGTAGTCGTTTGGATTATAATTACGTGGTTTTGAAAGAGTGAGATACTTAAAAACTCAGTTGTGGCTCCTGTCAGTTGTTTGTGTGTGCCGTTTTCTAGATTCAATGTACTTGTGCTTTTCTGAAGTGCATTCGATTTAGAGCACAATTTAATCTATTGTTGCCTGTGTCTGTGTCGCCTGATATGTGTGCAATGTTGCTAGTCTGTGTGTATCAGTGTTCAAGTAGTCTACATCAGTGTTGCTTGGTGTTTGTGCATCAGTGTTGCTTGGTGTGTATGTGTGTGTGCATCTGTGTGTGTACATCAGTGTTGCCTGGTGTGTGTACATCAGTGTAGCTTAGTGTGTAGTTTCTATGTGTGTATGTGCATCAGTGTTGCTAGGTGTGTGTACATCAGTGTTGCTAGGTGTGTGTTCATCAGTGTTGCTAGGTGTGTGTACATCAGTGTTGCTTGGTGTGTGTACATCAGTGTAGCTTAGTGTGTAGTTTCTATGTGTGTGTGTGCATCAGTGTTGCTAGGTGTGTGTACATCAGTGTTGCTTGGTGTGTATGTCTGTGTGTGTGCATCAGTGTTGCTATGTTTGTGTGTGTGCATCAGTGTTGCTAGATGTGTGTACATCGATGTTGCTAGGTGTGTGTGCATCAGTGTTGCTAGGTGTGTGTGCAACACTGTTGCTTGGTGTGTGTACATCAGTGTTTGCTAGGTGTGTGTGCATCAGTGTTGCTAGGTGTGTGTTCATCAGTGTTGCTAGGTGCGTGTACATCAATGTTGCTAGGTGTGTGTGCATCAGTGTTGCTAGGGTGTGTGCAACACAGTTGCTTGGTGTGTGTACATCAGTGTTGCTAGGTGTGTGTTCATCACTGTTGCTAGGTGTGTGTGCATCAGTGTTGCTAGGTGTGTGTGCATCAGTGTTGCTAGGTGTATGTACATCAGTGTTGCTTGGTGTGTGTACATCAGTGTTGCTTGGTGTGTAGTGTTGCTATGTTTGTGTGTGTGCATCAGTGTTGCTAGGTGTGTGTATATCGATGTTGCTAGGTGTGTGTGCATCAGTGTTGCTAGGTGTGTGTGCAACACTGTTGCTTGGTGTGTGTACATCAATGTTTGCTAGGTGTGTGTGCATCAGTGTTGCTAGGTGTGTGTACATCAGTGTTGCTTGGTGTGTGTACATCAGTGTTGCTTGGTGTGTAGTGTTGCTATGTTTGTGTGTGTGCATTAGTGTTGCTAGATGTGTGTATATCGATGTTGCTAGGTGTGTGTGCATCAGTGTTGCTAGGTGTGTGTGCAACACTGTTGCTTGGTGTGTGTACATCAATGTTTGCTAGGTGTGTGTGCATCAGTGTTGCTAGGTGTGTGTACATCAGTGTTGCTAGGTGTGTGTACATCGATGTTGCTAGGTGTGTGTGCATCAGTGTTGCTAGGTGTGTGTGCAACACTGTTGCTAGGTGTGTGTATATCAGTGTTTGCTAGGTGTGTGTGCATCAGTGTTGCTAGGTGTGTGTTCATCAGTGTTGCTAGGTGCGTGTACATCGATGTTGCTAGGTGTGTGTACATCAGTGTTGCTAGGTGTGTGTGCAACACAGTTGCTTGGTGTGTGTACATCAGTGTTGCTAGGTGTGTGTTCATCACTGTTGCTAGGTGTGTGTGTGCATCAGTGTTGCTAAGTGTGTGTACATCAGTGTTGCTAGGTGTGTGTTCATCACTGTTGCTAGGTGTGTGTGCATCACTGTTGCTAGGTGTGTGTGCATCAGTGTTGAGTACTACTAAGTGTATATCAGTGGCACTAGGTGGTACATGTTTGTGTTCGCACATAAGGTGTGTGTGTGTGTGTGTGTGTGTGTGTGTGTGTGTGTGTGTGTGTGTGTGTGTGTGTGTGTGTGTGTGTGCACGCGCGCTGGTGCGCGCATGTGTGTCTGTGTGTCAGTGAGAACATGTATGTGTGCATTTGGTGCATGTGTTCATTGTATGCCCCGGCAGCCTCCCAGCACTCCCCGGTGCTTCAGGAGAGCTTGTTGGTTCACATCACCCACCCTCCACCCCTGCATCACCATTGTACCCCTTCTGTGTATTTCTTAATCACTGTCATGCCTATTAATATTAAATACAGCCAGGGTGGGTCCCTACCAGGCTTGACCTTCTAACTCGGGGACCCAAGCCTGGGCCAGCGTCCTGGCTTGGTATGCAGGTCACTCAGTGGGTGGCCAACGCCACCATCTGGTGCCTGTCTCCCTGAGTCTCCCCCAAATGACCTAACAAGCCACGCATGGCTTGGCCACAGGGACTCCCAACTGGTGACCAGCGTCACTCACGGGAGTTCCCCACAGCCAACAGGTCGGGGTTGGCAGAATCACAGCTCAGAGGGGTTCTCGCCCTGGCCCCCAATCAGTCAACTGGGCACGTTTTGACAGAAGCATATAGCTGGGGAGCTTAGGGGCTGGGTACGTACACCTACACACCTACTTAGCCTGGGGAAGTTACAAGGCTTGGTAAGTAATGTGTTAGTGTACACGTGTATATGTGTACTCATGTACACATGTGTGTGTATGTGTATAAGTGTGTGTGGTAGTGTGTGTATGTGTGTTAGTGTGTGTATGTGTGTGTACACATGTGTTTTAGTGTGTGTATGTGTGTACACGTGCGTTAGTGGTGTATGTGTGTGTACATGTGTGTGTATGTGTGTGTAAATGTGTGTGTATGTGTGTGTAAATGTGTGTGTATGTGTGTGTGTGTGCATGATAAGTGTGATGTGGTTTAGTAGACACTACTAGGTGATGGAGTTGGTGTTAGGGTGAGTAGGAACGTTAAATACTAAACCATCTGGTCATGTGTCAAGCACAGATACAGCGTACTTGATGCACAGATTACCTACATGTAGCCTGATGTAGGGTACATGGTCAATGTAACAGGAACATAGAACCAGTGAGAGTCTAGAATATGCATATCTTGATCTGTGACCCTGACAAGGCCATTATGGAAGGGCCCAAATATATGCATGTGCATGTTTACACATGTATACATGCACGCATATACATATGTGCTGGGAGGCTGCCGTGGAGTGCTGGGAGGCTGCCGGGGAGTGCTGGGAGGCTGCCGGGGAGTGCTGGGAGGCTGCTGGGGAGTGCTGGGAGGCTGCTGGGGAGTGCTGGGAGGCTGCTGGGGAGTGCTGGGAGGCTGCTGGGGAGTGCTGGGAGGCTGCATATAATCTCACACGCCGGCCATGACGCACAAAGGGTAACAATAATAGGGAGGACAAGGCTCCAGTCCACCTAAGGCCACGAGCCTGAGTAACCGCAAGCCTCTGCCCACAAATACTGATAGGGAGTTACTAGAACCCCGTTAAACTCTGTTTAGCTCCCTAAACAGTATCCTAACACACACTTAAGCACACATACACACAATAACACACGTGTACACACATATACACACACTAACACACACACAAACACACACATGTGTACACACACATGCGCACACTTGAAGAACATATGCATGTTGCTGTGCTCAGTTGGTGGGTATGGCTGCTTTGCCACACCCCATATGAGGCTACCATAGCCACTGTCTTGATAACTGGGGCATCTTTTCCAATGGGGAGTGTTGATGGGCTAACTGTAGGCTGTTTGCACTGACTGAAGTGTCATTGCTTTGGTGCGACTCTGGAGTGTTTATAGTTCACTGTGTGTAATTTTGTTTACTGCCTAATAGACCCCGACCTCTTTGCTGCCTGGGTAATATGTTTTGGCGCCTAGCTGTATAGGGCTTTTGAGCACTCTTACATGTAGTGGTTGTATTGAGATGAACATTATGATTTCTTTTTTATTTCTGTTAAACACTATGTGTGTGAGTGTGTATGTGTGTGTGAGCATTGCCTGTAGTTAAACACATCCATGATGTCAAATAATCAAAGCAACATGTACTGTACTAATGGGTTGTATCTGTTGTCACTCCAGTACATTCATCTACAATCTAGGGTCTTGAGGAATTAACAATGGTGGGCTATCCCCCCCCAAGTGCATGACAACATACACACATACATTAGGTCCTTGTAAAAAAAGTCACAAACACAAAGTGCACAGATGGCAGTACACATACACATGCATACACATCTACACACACATGCACAAATTGTAACCAGATTTTCAATACTGTAGTCTTCATCAGAATTGTATGTATGGTATGTTTGCATGGTGTGAGATCTTAATATATTTTTATCCTGCTAGGATCAAGCCTTACATTGATGGAAACTGGGAGATTTGATGTGAACTAATATTTGTTGTATTATTACATTTGTACATGTCAACCTGCACTTGTGAGATGTAAATGAACTTTTCCAATATGTACATGTCATGTTAATGTACATTCATACATGTCATAAAGGGGTGTGGCCATATCATATGACCAATATATAAAAGCAAGTTTGTGAGTACTTATAGCAATGACCCAGTACACTTCTATACATCATGCTATCACCAGTCCCTGGTGTGCATCTGATAGAGTCATGTACATCAAATGAAATCAGGATAGCGGCCACGGCCAGACCTGTGTGCATCAGATTGAATCATCAGGCTATCCAGATTGTATCTGGTCGCTACCAAGACACTTGTACACTAAAGTTAATAAGATTCAATTTGATGCACACTGGCTGGGTCAGGTCGCTAACATGATGCTCACCAGGGTCATCTGGTCGATACCACAATCCTATCAGCTGCACACCAGAGACTGGCCAATAGCATGACTTTATTTGATGCACACTGGGTCTGGCCGCTAATATGATTCTATCTGATGCACACTGCTACAGTGACAGGATTGCCGCTAGCATAGCTATAGTTAAAACTACAAATCAAGTCATGGTAGTGGAATCCCTGGTGTGCATCAGATAGAATCATGTTAGCGACCACACCCAGTGTGCTTCAAATAGAATCTGAAGGATAGCGGCCAGACACAGGTTTGTATTGAATTGTTTTTAAGTGGCAGTCCCTTGTGTGCATTTAATAGAGTCATGGTGGCTGGTGTGCATCTAATAGAATCATGTTAGTGGCCAGACCCGGTATTCTGATGTGCATCAAATAAGTCATATGTCTGTAATAAGTTGCTTTTGAAACCCCAGTTTGGAACAAATACAGCGTACGAGACTTTCATTTCAAATGAATGTAACGCGCATGCGTAGACTCTTCAAAGCCACATGCAGGTAAGGCGTCATTGTCGGGAAATATACTGCAACTAACCGTACGTTCCTATCAGCCAGAAGAAGTATCTTGCGTAGGTCTTCAAGTAAATTGAGGGACTAGTGGCTAATTCCCAGGTTTCTTCTCTAACAGATCCCTGAGCAACGATCGCGTCACAGCAGAACCCTATCAGTCGATATACTAGTACCATGACGACGAAGAAGACCGCGCCGAACCTTAGGTCCTAGGCAGCATGGCGATGCTACTCCTGCAGGAGAATCATTTTCAGTAGCGGACATGTATAACAATTAGTAAGAGAGGTTGCGACCAAAACTGTCTCAAAGGGATGCTGTAACATCAACTCGATAGAGAAGGACATCACTTTCTGTGCAGGTACAGTAACGTTATATCGGCTTCTTTTTTTTTTTTTCCTTCCTACTGAGGAGAATCAGCTGAAGTCTCAAGAAGCGTAAGTAGTGTGGCTTTGTATTGGTAACGGGAATTCTTTGTTCTCAGAATCTCAAGCGTCCATAACGCTGAAGTGATGTCTCGGATATCAGCATAGAAGAGGTTGAAGGTATACTTGTTGACGGTTAAAGGTGTGAGTCCTATCATTTTTGCTATGTAGTTGGCATAGCGAACTACAACCGGACTCTGAAATGAAGCCGATTTAAAAGAAGCAGGCAATCCGAGCACAACTAGGTAAGCGCTCGAATTCAAAAATGTTGTACGTGCGTTTTTAGTCTTAGTTTTATACACTATAGCTATGGGAGCGGCGATCCGCACAAGTAACAGATCATGCAAGAAAGGGATGTACTGAACGTGTCGGAACTGGACAGTGGGACGATGCTAAGAGGAGATCGGAGGAACTAAACGCGTTTTTGGACACACTCGGGAGAGCAAAACAAGGCGCCACGGAAGGAGAGACAATTGGGCCCACCGCGCTCGGAACTTTCCTGATGGCTCTTCCACCTGCATGGATGCATCACCGTCGCCGAATGAACTCGTTCTCTGTTGATTTTTTTTTTTGTTTTCTGTATATACGTTCTATTTAGTCGCTTATAACAGATTATATCTTTATAGAAAAGGCCTGGAAACGAGGATATGCAGGAAATGAGGGACAATTCATAATTATGTTATACACTGTTGTTATACTCTTTGTTATTGTTATACATATTGTTATTCATTGTTATACTAAATGTTATACAGAAGTTATACACAGTGTTATACTATAGTTGTTATACGCAACTGTGTATAGAGTATCCATACGCAAAGTTATACACATGCGGATAACACGTGTATAACGTGTGCATAACACATGAATACACGCGTTATACAGTACTGTATAACAACCCTTTTTACACAGTGTAGCAAAAAACAGGAATGACCATCAAAAGTCTAGTTGTACTACATACTTATATAAACAGTAAAAAAAAAAATCCGCTCGGAGGGAATTTTTGTATCTCTGGTGTTTCCCTCCAAAACAATTGGTCGAATTCCCCGCGTCTTACGTAAAACCGCTGTTAATTAAAATCATTAGGCAGGTTCGTATCGGTAAAAGCAATGGCCTTTTCTAACTCATCTGCTATGCAGACATAAAATAACATTTAATTAATGCTCAAATTTTAATTAGATGATAAAGCACCAAAGCATCTGGCCATAATCTGAATTATTGTATCACAATTCTGAGCTGCATGAGTAATGCAATGCATGGTCACCTTTATATGGTTTTTCTCTCCTCACCATTTGGTATGATGTGGTTTAGCGCCTCCGTTGTGCTAATTAATTACAAAGCTGCATAAAGGTGACACGTGGTCATGATGCTGCTTGCTGTGGTTTGAAGACCAGACATAGATTTTATGGTTCAATGTCTGCATATTGGCTTGGCTTGTGGCCAAAATAGGGGTTGGTTATATACATATACTTAAATGTTTGTGCTTTGCCTGTGCCCAAGTTCATGTTGCTAAACCATAGCTGTTTTGTAGTTATTGCTTTGGGGGTTCGGCTGTGCCTCCTCGAATCCTGGAGCCCTGCATAATCCCCCGATGTACATGTATGTACTGCATGAAGTCCATGCATAATACCGGCGAATTGGAATGAATTTGCATTGCATGTTGCAAAACCTTTTCGCTCGTACACTGATGCGCGACTCCACGGCTCAACTCTCCATGCATGGATCTGTACATGTTTACTGTGCTGTTTCAATCTATTCTATAGAGGATCAATCCGTTTCGGGTGGACTTACCCATCGAAGGTGCTAAATAGAGTTTGAGCGTCCAACTCTTCAGAGTTCACGTCCAGAACACTGAGTTTCAGATTTCGCTTCCATCCCATCCAAAGAAGCGGTTCTACCCATCTGTGGATGTACACATGTGTTTATATTATTATGCTGATAGGTAATTTATGACCTTCGAACTTCTTACAGCAATAAAACTCTGCAGAACAGGTTGTACCTCTCAGGTCCGAGGCTCTGGCGCTCATCGTCTGATTTCTGCTGATCCTGTCGATCGTGACCTTGGACTCAGTAGTATGATCATCATTACGTTATGTGGTTTGGGTACGAGACGTTTCCGACAAAACCAAACCAAATTAATAATTGTTAAAAGTATACAGATGCATGTGTTTTGGGGTGCTCCAACACACGGCTTAGCACACCTTTGTCTGATTTATGTACTGAAGTGGCAGTAGAGGATCTGTGGGTTTCCCGTATTTGCCACCAGATTTCGGAAAACCTTGTTGTTATCAAGTCTCCATATATTTTTTACGAGACACCAAATGATTTTAATGTAACGCAGCCATTATGGCCGGTTGGAATTTTGAATCGCGAGTTCCGTTTATACGCCAACTCCTCCTTTAATTAGCACGGTTTCACACATCATTTTAATTCATTTAGTGTGCTCTTTCATACAGTATACAACTGGTACTAAATATTGATTTATACCCGCGTACGTATCAAGTTCATGCGCATATTTCATTAGGTACATGTATCACTGTATTCAAACCCGCGCCCCCTCCGCAGAAATTCCTTAAACCAAAGTGTGTAGTTCTTTGTTCCACGCTGCTCTCATTTCTTTTATGTCAACAAAGCCTAATTTGGTAGTGATGATGTCATGCCACTCTTGGTCAACGCCTTGCTGTATCTCCATTGGAAGGAGCTTCTGACCGTTACCTGACTGCCCTCCATCTTTGCGCACCCTACCAACCACTTCAAATGGCGGATCATCTCCGAGCTGCTTTGCTAATGCCACAATTATGTTGTGGAAATCAAACTTCGATTCGTGTTTGACCATCTCAGCATGTGTTGTGGTGTGCACAACGCGAGCAATGGTTTCTTCATCACAATACACACCAATGAACTTAGCAATTCGTCTCACACATTCAGTATGGGCTTCCTTCAGGTCATCGTAGAACAGGAGAAGTACATCCTTCAGTATCGTGACGATGTTCCCACCACACAAGCAGATCGCGCATACTATGGGCTGTCTTCTGCACTATTTTGGTATAGAACTCGGCAAACACATTTAAAGAAACTCTTCCTTTTAGCGCTAACATGTAATCCTGGAACGGGTAGTTAGAGTACAGGGTGTCTTTAGGGTCTCTAAAACAAAAAATGAGTTTGCCTCCTTTTGGAATCGTGTCGTACTCGTGGTGCGTGAGGAAGATTCTCCATTTCCCTGGTTGAACCATCGTATCTGGGTTAATACCCGGAGGGACAAAGTCCCAAAAAATGGTCACGTCGGGCGTTTGATTTTCAAAGTCTGGTTCGGCGCCTTTGGTTCGAAGCTGGTGGCAAATATGGGAAACCCAAGTCGTTCCAGATTTTGGCGTGGTGGCAATAATCACGTCAGTGGGGCGAGGAGAAAAGAAGATCGGGTTTTTCATATTCATTAGCGTTGGAACCCACCTTCTCTCCAGCTCCTGTGTTTGTTGTTCGACCGTCCACGTAGGCGCCTTTGCAAATTCTGGCGGCGGTAAATAGTCTACTGGTGCACAGGTGGAAACCATTTTGCGATTGAGCGTTTTGTCCTGCATGCTGTATATACCTTATGGATGCCCTGAAACCTGTTAGATACAAAACTGACGCGAGAAAACTATCGACAGCATGGAAGTTGGCACCTCATTTCCCAGCGCCGCATTCCGCACAAATTATCGCCAAAGACATGCCGTGCGGCTCGGATCGCAATGAAATCATTAATCTATCCAATTTTGTAATGTAAAATTATGTTCTTGCGCAGCTATCCAATTTTGAACGATGCGATGTTCTAGTAATCCTGAATCAAAATAAGCGATGTTCTAGTAATCCTGCATTACAAGAGGTCTGTGTCGCACATCTGTACATGTGTCATGGTCTAGACTGACCCATCCCCCCATTGAGGACCATGGCTATGTCCCACCTGTGAGAGTGAAAGGGTGACCGAACTAAGTAATGTTCCAGTAATCCTGCATGACAATAGCTTCTCCTGAGGCCTGTGTCACTAATATGTGCATGTGTCATGGTCTTGACCCACCCCCTTAGAGGACCGTGGCTATGTCACACCTGTGAGAGTGACAAAGTTCAACCTTGTGACCAAACTAATCACTCACACAGGTGTGACATAGCTACAGCAGTCCACAAGAGGGGTGGGTCATGACCATGACCATGCACAGAGTGTGACACAGGATTCCTAGAACATCGCTTAGTTTGGTCACCCTGTCACTCTCACAAGTGTACGGTCCTCAGAGGCGGTGGATCAAGACCATGTAACATGCACAGATGTGTGACACAGTCCTCAGGAGAAGCTATTGTGTTGCAGGATTCCTAGAACATTGCTTAGTTTGGTCACCCTGTCACTCTCACAGGTATGACAAAGCCAGGGTCCTCAGAGGGGGTGGGTCAAGACCATGACACATGCACAGATGTGTGACACAGACCTCAGGAGAAGCTATTATGGTGCAGAATTAGTACAACATAATTAGATTTTATAATAATAATCGCATAATAAAAATAACTTATGATAATATGTGCATGAAAGTGTATAAGTATGCTGATTCAAAGGTATTCCCTTGCATGAGTTTTAATGTACTTTGATTCATAGACAATTCCTTGTTTAACAATGCACATGTAGACCGGCAATTCACGAAGGCAGAGCAATTCATATGACTGTGGCGTTTTTGTATGTCTTGTAAGTTTTCCTTTAAAGTTATATGAATATGGGAAAGTTTCCGAGAAAAGGGACCTAGCGTGTATTATAAAAAAGCATAATAAAAATGCCTTACGTTTGAAATGCTATAACTTCCGAAGGGTTAACGCTATCGTCTTCCTATTTTCAGCACTTCATACTACACCATTTCTCTATGGTAAAATACATTTTGGGATCTTGAACATGCTCCATGCCAGTATCGCGATGTCCGATACCCCAAGGGGTTCAAACCCGCCATAACTTTCTGTAGGAGTAATCAATTCGCTTCAAATTCGGTTTGTAGGTGGAGAGGTCCTGTATCTATCTATTTGTTCTGTTCGTTAATTTTCATGCAATCCGTTACGGAGATATAGTTGAACAAACTACGTGCACATTTTCGCGCTCGTTTCGCGCCAATGATTTGGGCAAATTGCGCTCCGCTCAATGTATGGGGAGGCGGGGATTATTACATTGGCGCGAATCAAGCGGGAAAACGTGCACGTAGTTTATTCAACTGTATCTCCGTAACAGATGGCTTAAAAATTAACGAACAGAACAAATCGATAGGTATAGGACCTCTCTACCTGCATACCGAATTTGAAGCGATTTCATTACTCCTACAGAGAGTTATGACGGGTTTGAACCCGGTGGGGTATCGAACGTTGCAATACTGACAAGGAGCAAGTGCAAGATCCCAAAAAGTATTTTACCATAGAGAAATGGTGTAATATGAAGTGCTGAAAATAGGAAGACGATAGCGTTAACCCTTCGGAAGTTATAGCATTTCAAACGTAAGGCATTTTTATTTTATTTAGTCATGGATAATAATTTTGAATCAAGACAATACCTCGATGATGGAGTCCTTGCTGGAACCAGTTTATCTGTCAGAGCTGCCCTGGATGTCATTTCATCATTGGGTCCTTCTCTTGGGCTATACATCAACTTTGCAAAATGTGAGGTGTTTGGCAAGGCAGAGCTATCTGCATTCCCATCTGAGATCACTAAACGGTATCACACTCCTCAACTTGAAATTTTGGGTGCACCAATAGGCAATGAGGAATTTTGTAATAACTTTGTGATCAACAAACAGTCAAGTGTTTCTTTCCTTCTCCAGCAGTTACAAGGGTTGGAAAAACCCCAGCTAGCACTAGCATTGTTACGAAAGTGTGCAGCATTTTGCAAAATGACACACATCTCACGCGTTACACCTCCAACCTTAATAAAGTCATCATTGTCTGAATTTGATGATAGCATTCACCACTGTTTCACAGAGTGCTTGGCCCTCAATCTGTCACCACAAAGTTCTGGTTGGAAGCAAGCCTGCTTAAGCCTTAGTAGAGGAGGGCTTGGTTTAAGATCAGTAGCTGTTCACTCCACGGCAGCATACCTAGGCTCAGTTAGTTCATCTTCCCCAGACTTGGCATCTAGCCATTATGTTATAGATGCACTTAACCTGTTCAATCTCCAAGTTTCTGCTGAGGATACTGTATCTATTCCGTTGCCAACGAAGTCTCATTTTCAGCATGATTTGTCACAACGAATTGAGAATTGCCAATTCCATGCACTGTACAACTCTGACATGGCTACAAGCGAAATGCAGTGGGGCATCAAATGGTGGCTTGGTTTACCTCTAACACCTGAATTTAGGGTATGCGCTTATTGTCCAGACAAAGCTCTGGATGCACACCATGCTGTTACTTGCAAATTTGGGGGAGATGTAGTGGCACGCCACAATGCTCTGCGCAATGCTATTTTTGATTTTTGCAAGCGAGCCCTTCTGAACCCAAAACTGGAAGCAGGGGCAGGCTTGGGTCATGAAAGGAGACTTACTAGACCTGCTGACATACTCATCCCAAGCTGGTCCAATGGTGATAAGCCTGCAGCCATTGATGTGTCCATCACCTCTCCGCTTAAATCAAACATTTTGTCTGAAGCGGGTGTGGTGGCAGGTGCAGCAGCAAGGCAAACAGAAGAGAGAAAGCACACATGCAATGATACAATCTGCTCCGAATTGGGGTGGAAGTGTGTACCATTAGTGGTGGAGACGTTTGGTGCTTGGGGAAGAACTGCAGGCCAGTTTTTTGGAGAACTCGCATCACGACTTGCGGCTCAAAGCCATTCCTCAAAGACTACAATGTTGAATAACATCTATGGGAGACTAAGTCTCATACTAGTTCGAGCCAATGCCCGTGCGTTCAATGCTAGGTTGGCTACAACAATGGACTTGCTTGAAGGCTAGGGTAGTTTTGTGCAAGTTCGTGTGTAATAGTGAAATGGACATCAATATGTGATATATATGTCTGTGCATTTATTTATTATAATGTAAATGTAGTGTTATTGCATTTCATGTATATACATTGCATGCGCTGGGGTTGATTATTGTTGGCAGCGATGGCGAGTATTCGTCTAGCACCCCCAGAACCTTGACTTTTCAAACCAGACGAGTGGCCCGGTTGGAAACTTTGTTTGAGCAGTTTTGTTTTGCGTCAGGCTTGTCAGGGGAATTTTGGTCCTGAAAATTGTGGTCTTGGGGACCATTTTTTTTGCTGAAAGGTTTGGTGGTCCCTACAAACCACTTTTTTCAAAAATGGTCAAATTGTAGTCCACCACCGTATACCAGTTTTTATGTTGTGCATGCAAGAGTTTGATCCTTACAATCAGCATTCATACCTAATTTGATGTCAAGTAGCAGCTATACATGCATACCACACATTCATTATAAATTCAATTTGCAATGGTCAATAAAATTGTTACATGCGCTTCACGCGTTCACAAAGGTTGCATAAAGAGCATGACTATTGTCAACAATATTTACATGGAGCAAATCTTAGCCTTTTTTTTTTCATTGTGATCACGAATCCCTTTCACTAGCCTGAGTCCTAAAACACTGCACATTCTTGTTTGCCAATCTCTGCACACTGGCAAGTAAAGCACTGTGTCAACTGTGTGATTCGACGTCTCAATAACCTGATCCATCAGCACTATTGTTTGCTACAGAACAGGATGGTTGCTCAGCAACACCCTCCATCTGTAATTGTCCTGACCAGAACCTTGTGGAAAATGTTGGAAAGGATTAATAAATTTTACAACTAGATATTTTATCTATTGGTAATTATTTGCAATGACAACAATCCTCAATTTAAAAATTACTACTGGTTTATCAACACCAAGATCACCTACAAGTTTAGAACCATGTACTTACCATGTAGTGAAAAATGAACATCTGCAGCAGAATTTGTTGAGATACTGCCATCATTGCATGGTGGAGACAAAGGACTGCTATTTTCAGGATATGTGCACACAGGAGTAACATCTCTGGATGTACGAGACTCTGAACCATCATCTACATCTGATGTTACTTGTTATCTGTAAATCATTAAATGTCTACCAGTTGCACTTTTAACTTTACCATTATGACAACTTAAATCATACACCCCTCATGACCTAACTCGAGTTATTGTGAAGGTCCCGCATATCTAAAACTCAGCTTCCCTCCTTGTGTTTTTACGAGTGAAATCCTTCTTCAAAGCAAGCTGTCCAATACAAAACCTCACATGCCTTTACATGTTTCTTGTCATGCTGCTTTTCATACTTATTTTGAGCAACTTTGATGTTCATCGCTACTTGCTGTAATGTATGTATATGCTCCTTCAATTTTGATTCATGATCAGGCTCTTGCATTTCAAGGTAATGCTTGTAGAGGTCCTCAATTGACTCAGACTGCATTTCAATATCAATTGGAAGGTTTGTCTGTCGACCAAACATAAGAAAGGAGTATGCTTTGTTGCCTCTTGCCTTGATGTTTTATTTGCAAACACACATGAATCAATGTAATAACTCCATTGCTTCTTTTTTGATGAAACATGTTTAGCCAACATGTTTTGCAATGTTTGATTGTAGTGTTCATCAAGACCATTTGCCTACACATTCAAGGTTGACACATGTCATAATATTTTCAACAAGGTATATATCATAAAGTACGTGTGTACTAAGCCCCTATGAACATAATGACAACTTTTGAAACATCTACACGTGACTGTATCTCCAGAACCGTATAAAAGTTGGCACTTTCTATTTTCGAACTCAAATCATACAACAATTTATTTGCTAAATATGTTCTAGTTTGTTTTACTACCACTCACATCAGTACTAGCAATGATTGATAAGTAGCCTGGTTCAGGAGCTTATTATACGTACTTTATATCTAGTAAATTGTTAAGCACGTAAATGCTATAACTTTTCATGCATGCATATTATATAATACTTAGAGGACATACAAATAGCTTTCAGGAAAAGAAAAGAAAACTTGTGCTATCATTATTATGCATGTTCAATTTTGTGTACCAACCTGGAGATAATATGGTGTCATGAACCGTCTTTTTATCCCTAGTATTTAGCATATCTCATTGTTCAGTTTTAGTCAAAATCTCTACCATTGTCTGACAACGTGCGGATAACCCATGCATACAGAAATGTATGCAATGGTGGAATTTATATGTTAATTTACATTATGTAACTAGCCTTAAACAGTGCAGTTGGAACTGTAACAGCGTTGTTGTTGATAGTAAAAATGGCCTCTACCCATTAAGTGAAGTAGTCACTAACAGTTAATTAAGATGTACTCTTAGCCATCCTCAGCTTCAGAGCTTATAGGGCCAATAAATTATATGCAAATCATGTGCCAAGGAGCTTTGACTGAAATGCGATGTAATTCAGAGACTCCAGTTGTTAGCTTGCGATTCGTCTATTGGCACACATCACAGTTTGATATCTGAAGTGATATTGAACACAAATATGCATATATTATACTATGCACATTTATATGAAAAATACTGGAAATAACATTAATGATTAATGACATCTTTGACCATCCATGCCACTAAAAGTGCTCTTTATTTCGGAAAATGGCTCTGCTTTTCCCCATGTGGCCAGTAGTGAAGTCAATGGGCAGGAAAGAGCAACTTTGGGCTACTCTTTGGTATTCTGAATGTACGGAAGTAAAACTTCTCCCTATATTAGTAGATTAGAAAAGAAGTAATATACATTATGGTATTCAATGTGCCAAAACGTCCACTATTTGCCTTGCCCTTTCATTTTGCTTGTTAATAGCTCCCCTTCATTCGACACTGAAAATCTCAGGGCTTTTTTTTCTTCATATCATTCACTTTTTCTCCTTTGAAGCTCTATCACCATATTTGCCACTGACAAGATACTTGTACACTTCGCCAAAAAGATCCTCAAACATCTGAAGATCCTTTCATCCAAACATCTTTCAGATAATGCTTCGATTGGACACATGGGGTGCACACAGGCACAAGCAAAGGCAAGAACCAAAATTTGATGATTCCAATAGGTTTCATTTTCCAATATGACCATCCTTCTCTTTCAAGTTTCTTCAATACTTGTATTATGTATTATTACACATGTATACTGTATATGTCCTGTATCCCCCACTGACCACACAGGTACTGGAGCCAGGAGTTAGAGAGAAAAAAGAAAGGAAAACAGACAAGGTTGAGTTTGGTGATCTTCAGGTGTGTGTCGTGGAGACTGATAGCACAAGGTGTGCTCACACTCTTTCTGGTAAGCATGCATAGCTATTGACGCAGGGTGAAATGCCCTGTGCTTCGAGTTTAAATTAAATTCAACATGTTAAAACATAACCAAATCTAAACGTAAACTTAGTCAATACCATCTGCAATCATTCACCCTGTACAAGTAGGCATGCATTATTATAACATGAACCATGCCATGTTCTGATTGCAGACTGCTGTGCAAGTTTCACAATCAATTATGACTGGATATCATTTCGCAGAGCAAAATCAAACGTCAAAGGACACAAGGAATGCATACATCTACGCTTCATGCAAGGCTATGCATGCATATACGTCAAGATGTACTATATATATTACACGTCCTGATTATGCGTACATGTGTTTATGTATGCTGATGGTATATGCTGCGTTGCAGGAGTCCACAAAATAATGCAATGCTTTTGAATGGAAATAACTTTTGATAAGAATGTAAGAGTTTGAAACTAACATATTGAGGTCAGGCAAATATGTCTTCATTAAATTATACTAATTAACATTTATAGTTTCAATAAATTATTCACTTTAAAAGTTAGATATCCATTTCGAAGTATAAATAAAATGTTATTCGCCATTAATTCCCATCCCAGAACCGCACCTGGGGTATGACCATGCAGTGTTGTCAATTTGCAGCGTCCAAAGCGTATTTTCATTTGTAAAGGTGAAAAATGATCAATTTGTTTTCGGCTTCAAAAGTGGATATGCAATGTGGTCTAACTTTAGAAGTGATAAATTTGTTGTCTTACTTATTGTTGATTGCTCATTGTTAATAATGTTAAATTAAAACGATGCTAATATATCTCCCTAACCACAAGATTACATCTTAGATGGTTTGTTTGTTTGTTTTTAAATAATCCAAACAAAATTCACCGTATTACTGTTCAAGACACCCGGGATAATTATAGATGTATGTGTGAGATCGTTTTCACAAAAAGGGACTTCACACACGTTTTTTCAAGATTTCAAACTTAATGTTACTTCCGAACGATTAAGTGTATAGCCTTCCTATTTTTAACACGTCATACCACACCATTTCTCTATGGTAGAATTTATTTTTGTCTCCAAACGGAACATATAAAGGTCGTTACCTCTTGAAGTTCAACACCTATGTATTTTCTGCAAGGGAACACAAAATTGGTAGGTACAGAGTCCTGTCGTAATTGATCTGATCTGTTCCTGAATTTTTAATTTACCCATTACGAAGATATAAATTTCCCCGTCAATTCATGCCAACGATAAAGGCACCCGCCTTCCATACGTAGATTTGCCTACATCATTAGCGTGAAACAACCGTGAAATTGTACACACTCTTTGCACATCTATATCTTCGTAATGGACAAAGTAGAAATTCAGAAACAGAACAAATCAATAGCGACGGGACTCCTGTACGTGCATATCAACTTTGAAGCGATTTAAACATTTCTGCAGGAACGGACACAAATGTCTTCTACCATAGAGGAATTTTGTAGTACGATGCATTAAAATAGCAAGTTGATAGTGTTAATTGTTCGGAAGTTATAGCAATTCGAACAATGAGCATTTTTATAACGTGTTTATATAGGGGCAATTTCGTCGGAAACTGTCCCATATATCATATATGCCGGTATAATGCATGGATTTATCTTTACATATATGTACGTGTCACTTTATGATTATATTGCATTTTGTGTAGGCCTGCTGATTATGAACGTCATGATGTTGGTAACACAAGGACTTATAATTTGAATGAAATAGTTTCCAAGAAAATTTATGAAACAACGAATTACAGAAATTATGTAATTATGAATTTAAAAATATTGAATACCTACATTAGCAAATAGCCTACAGATTTATTGTTTTTTGAGCTCGCTAAATGTAGGTCTTTTAAAATTAATGACAGAATTTCTGTAACCCCTTGTTCTCAATTGGATTGTACAAATCATACAGCACCATTGATTTATTTAATCTCATTGATTGGAGTACAGTGGAACCATTATTTCATTTCAGTGTTTGTCTAATTAACAACTATATCAACATCAATATTATAACTAGTAATGACTTGAATTGCATGACTCTGTGTTCATCTTGTGTACCTGTAGCCTTAAGTGTCAATGTCTTAGCCAGGTTGTAATATAGTCAATAAGATGATAGGATAAGTTGAAATTCCACTCAGATTCTAAAACTAAATCAGGCAACTCTCAAGCAAGTGTCTGCTGGTTATGTGTAATCAACCTTGCATCAAGCGATGTTCATAGATTTGACCAAGTAGGTGTACTATCACTCAGGTTGCAGCAGTTTGTAACAGGTATGGCTTTTCTCCTAAGGCATTCGTCTTTTTTCAATACATATGGATTGGGCCACTACTCATGGCTGCAATCACTTACCTTCTCTATGCCAATATGGAGCCTACAAGCATAATCCCTGCAGGAATTATTCTTGCACAATTGCCAATACAAGCAATGCTGCTTAAATTGTACTTGAAGGCAAGGTACACGTATATGCATTTAGGTACATATAATTCCACAGTAAGCTCTTATGGTGATATAGATTTGTATCAGCCTCCTGGAGAGACAAGAGGATAAAAATTATGAGTGATGTGATATCAGGAATGAGGGTCATCAAGATGTATGGATGGGAAGAGGCTTTCAAGAGGATAGTCAAACAAATCAGAAGGTAGGAAAACTGTCATTTCAACATGTATGCAAGTTTGAAACAAATCCAGACTAATTATTAAATTCTTCAAACAGCAAGGAATCATTAAGTGTACTAAAGGCAGGATTACTACAAGGGAGCAATCTGGCTATTGAGCAAGCATCTGTTCCAGCCTTGATGTTTGGCATGTTTACAGTGTACTTGGCAATGGGTGGTGTGTTGACAGCCAAAACAGTTCTTACAGTTCTGTCACTGCCAAAATACTATCGTTCGTTACTTTGTAAAAGCAATATTCATTGCTTTTGAAGTAAGTGTCACAATCTCAAGGATAAAGGTATTAAATATCTCATTTAAGTGTTTTTATCTTTAAAAAATTATTCTTAAAGAGTTTTCTAGAGTTGGATGAAATCAATTCACCAGATCCAACAGAACAGAAAGGTTATGTATAATTGCAATTGTATAAATAAAACAGCATAGAGATATTTTTCCCCTGTAGATGGGGAAACTGAAAATAAAGTTGATGACCAATTTGAACAAGTGAAATTCATGACTATGCCCATATCGATTGAAGTCAAAAATCTTTATGCTTCATGGACCGAAAGCAGTGAAGAGAACATGACACTTCAGAATATAAACTTCAGTGTAAATGGAGATGCACCTTTCCTTGCTGTGGTCGGCCATGTAGGATCAGGAAAGGTAGGGCACAATACATTAGCACTGACTGTTATGCACATATAATTGTGTATGAAGTCTAAATACAATGTAACACTAAAATCTATTATGTGTTACTACTGAAAGATTAATAATAGTCAGCTTGTTAAGAAACAAGCATGGGCTGCTAGGCCATATGGATCGATTTAGTTCATTTGTTGCAGTTGTGTGTGCATATATAGGGACATGTAAGTGTGTGAGCATAAGCCTGGATGGTGATTTATTACTAAGTTGCTAGAATTGAGCACTGCTGTAGCATGCATACTTGGGCTGACCTCAGACCACGACAATATCATTTACTTTCTAAATAATCCATCAGATTTGGAGTATGCATTTGAATTAAATAAAAATAAACACTGAAAGAAAATAATGGCCTAAATGAACTTATATTCCCTCTTGATATTTAAAGTTTGGATAAATCATGCATCAATGCACAATAGGCAAAACTAGATTGTAGGCAATGTTGTGGCTGAAGTAAGAGGTAGTAACATAATAATGTGCCAAGCTCTTTGTGAATTATAGTAGTATGCTTACATGCCTTCATTTAAAAGAAATACATATTTTGATATGCCAAAAGCAATGAGCTATCTTTACCTCCCTTGTTATATCATTTAAAAATTGTTCCTCCACTCACATCTGCACATATTTTGGATTCAGTCCACCTTGCTCCAGTGCTTACTGGGAGAACTTAAACCATTTCGTGGCTGTGTACATGTAAAAGGAAAAATATCATATGTTGCTCAAGATCCATGGTTATTTTGTGGCACAATTCGAGAGAATATAGTCTTTGGAAGTCCCCTGTATGTAGATTGGTATGATACAGTGCTGAATGCATGTGCCTTAAGTCAGGTAAGGTAAATATGTGTATACTTTCTCAACAATTTACAATGCATTTGATTCCATGGTGCAGGACTTAGAAAAGTTACCAAACAGGGATTTGACAATCATAGGTGAAAGGGGAGTTACGCTTAGTGGAGGACAGAAGGCAAGGGTGAGCCTAGCCAGGGCTATCTACTCCGACAGTGATGTGTACCTATTGGATGACCCTCTAAGTGCCGTAGACAGTGTGGTGGCCAAATACATATTTGAAAGGTACACCTCACTTAGAGTGCCATTCTGGACTCACAGCAGTTAGTGAATCATAATCTAATCCAAATGCAGCTGCATACGTGATCTACTGAAGGACCGTCTAGTATTGTTAGTGACTCATCAGCTGCAGTTTGCTGAACAAGCTAATCACATCATGGTCATCAATGAGGTGAGAGTGTCTTTTTTGCTCTCCAGACCGCACATCTGTTTATTCCTCCTCAGGGAAAGATGGTAGATTATGGCAATATTACATATCTGAGGGTCAATGATTTCAATCCATCAAAAGTACTGGAAATCAAGAAGAGTGAACAATTATTAAGTGAGTACAATAGCTAGCATATAGAACTAAAGCCTAAACAAATCCATGGCCACGGGAACATACATGTATTCAGCTCACTTTGAAACTTGATGCATCACGAGGTTTCCATTTCAAATCTATTACATTTCATAAGAATTGACAGAGGCCTTTACGGTTTACATTTGCACTAAAATTAGGATCAACTTTCATATTCTATAGGGTAAAATCTAGTAGCTGTTAAAAATAAAAACAACTTTCAAATCCAATTCTCTGTACACTTTTCGAACATTTCGGCAATCTGCATGTAAGATTGGCAACATAAACTTGTATGGCATGCACAATTTGGGCAATGTGAATACATATGATGCATAGATAACTTAACAAGGCGGCCTTACAAAAAATATTGTAACAATCAACAACACAGCTAAATGGAGTTGGTGTGCTAAATATGTTTTTCTTATCATAGATACAAGCAACACTGCTGAAAACAAAACGGTACATGTGCACAGTGTGCGTGTGCCTGTGTGTGTGTTGCATGTAGAGGTCTGTGCAGGTGTGCATGTTGTGCCTGCATATGTGTTTGTGTTTGAATGTTTGCAAGTTGATGTTGATGTCCTCTTATTCCTTTGCTGTGATAGTTTTTGTTGTCATGTACAGTTGTGCCCCAGTATGGATTTAATACATTCCATTAGGTTACTGCAAACAATGGGGAAGAAAGAAGCCAAGGAACCATCAGATTCAACACATATATGCGGTACTTCATGATGGGAGCTAATCCTGTGATCCTTGTGCTGGTGTTTGGAGTTCTGGCTGTAGGAGAGGTGATCATGTTCTTGTTCACTTGGCATTAGGAATGATAGCAGTCCTTTACATACATAGGCAAGCAGAGCAGTATCAGATTGGTGGATTGCTGACTGGTATGTTCACTATAATGGACATTTTAAATATTGACATCTTTTTCTCATTCCAGGGCAAACTGCTTTTCATTGGTGAATAGTACACTTCCTAACATCAATGGCGGTGGTTCATGCCATTTTACTTTAGCTCAAAAATTGGAGATCCATGTTTGTAATTCTAATATGAGCCTCCTGTGCTCTGCATAATGCAATTCTAGCTTCTATTCTTGACTTCCCAATACGATTCTTTGACATAAACCCAATTGGTAAAAAACAATTGAAGTCTTTTGCATACATTTGTGATCATATCCAACACTCATAGGTCGCATCCTGAATCGCCTTTCAAAAGATGTGTTCACTCTAGACGATCTGCTACCGACTGTAGTCATAGAGTTCCTTCTGGTACTGTGGTAGTTTTCTGTTTTAGTGTGAACTCACATGATACTTACACTTTTCAGGTCACATTGCGCTTCACTGCAATTTTGTTGACTAACACAATAGCTAATGCGGGGATAGTCATTCCAACATGTCTATTCATGGCAACAATTCTTATTTTGAAGCTGTATTATATGAAGACATCTCGTGAGATTAAACGACTTGAGGCAATTGGTAGGTTTGTTCAGCACAATTGTTTGCTAAGACCTGTTCTTGTTATGAAATCTCTGTTCACTTTCCTTCTGTCACCTTACATTGTTCCCTGCTTATAATAGCATGTAGTCCAATATACTCCAAGCTGTCGGAGTGGCTGTCAGGCCTGTCGACCATTAGGTCATTTGGCAGGGAGAAAACGGTCCAAGGGCACTTCCAGGAATGCTTAAACCAACACTCAAAGATATCATATCTATACTTTGTTGTTTTACGATGGTTCTCAATGAGGATTGATTTTCTAACAACACTTCTTTTAGCTACAGTTGCATTTTCTTGCATTCCTCTAGCTTCAAGTGAGCTCATATACAGCATTGACATCATATCAGCATCATATACACATATGCTGTGCATTTTCTGTTTTATTCTTACAGCTCTTGATCCTGGATTGGTTGGACTTTCATTAATGTACACAACTTCAATGTGTACCTCCTTCCAATATGCCATGTTGCTCAGTACTGAACTGGAAAATACTGTAGGTAGTAAATTATGTAGTGCGAAAGAGCTAAATTGCATTCCTTATTGCATTGTGTACCCAAAGATGGTGTCTGCAGAAAGGCTACTTCAATACACCCAGTTAGAAACAGAGACTTCATTGGACTCCCATTCTGACAAGAATCCTCCTCCCCCTGGGTGGCCTCAGAGAGGGGCAATAGTCTTTGACAAAGCATCATTTCGTTATTCAGTCGACACTCCAGTGGTTCTCAAGCTACTCTCCTTCACTATACAACCTGGAGAGAAAGTGATATGACTATTTTGCATGATTTGTGGCCAATTACATGCAGTATGTATTACACAACAGATAGGAATTATCGGCAGGACCGGAGCTGGAAAGTCGTCACTAATTCAGATGCTGTTCAGAATGGCAGAACATACAGGAAACATCACCATCGATGGAATCAATGTGAAGGATGTTGGGCTGCATGAACTTCGATTATCAATGTCAATAATACCTCAGGTTTATTTTAATTTCTTTGAATGCATGTATCTAACCAAATGATTTATTTATTCTTAGGATCCAGTGCTCTTCTGTGCTTCACTGAGATATAACATTGATCCCTTTGAAGAGTATAATGATTCTGATCTGTGGAGTGCATTGGAGCAGGCCAGTGACCAGCATATTAAATATCCGTATCGAACCGAAAATTGCGTCTTGTTTATGAACGTATAGAGATATAAAAATGCTCTCCGTTTGCAAACGATTAACGCTATCGACATTCTATTTTCAACACACATCATACCACATCATTTCTCTATAGTAGACTGTATTTTTGTCCCTAACATTTTCTCTCTAGAGAACTAAAATAGGGCGTTACCTTAAGATTAAATATCTTTCAGCAGGAGTGCCTAAATCGCATCGGAATTGGTGCATACGTTGTACAGTCCTGTCACTACCTATGTGCACTGTTTGTCAATTTTACATTAGCCGTTACGAAGCTATAGCTGCGCAAAGTGTGTGCACAGTTTCCAGCTCGTTTTGCGTGGCCAATGATTTAGGTACCAGCATCACATACATTGAATCGGACTTAAGCAGTAGCTGCACACGCACTTTGCACAGCTGTATCTTTCTAACTGCTAAATTTAAAATTTAAAAAAATAATTAGGGACAGGCTCTTCTACTTATGTACCAATTTGAAGCGATTTGAACACTCCTCCTGAAAGATACTTAATAATCATGGAACCACTTTGTTCTCTAGGGAGAAAATGTAAGGGACAAAAATAAAGCCAGCCATAAATAAATGGTGTGTTGCAAACAGAAATTCAAAAGTGCACATTCAATTCATCGTCCGGAAGTTATAGCAATGGATTCACATTTTTATAACTTGATGCGTAAACTGTACACAAGCGTGAATTGATCAACGGGTCAACCTGATTTAAAGCGAAAATCCAGAGGGGAACTAGCAGTGCGTGTGCTGTTTCAGCCTTTGGCGAGAGTGTAAAACCACAGATCTAGCTACTCTAGTATCTAAGAACAATCCCTTCAAAATCCTGCATTGTGCAACACAATGATGCGACAGTTCATCAAGATATAAATATAAAATCCATCTAATGAAACTAGCCTGCCTTGATACCCTCGTTCCCTCCAGAAGCAGCAGGTACAGTATCATACAGGTGTTAGCTTTTTAAGCTAATTTTTGTACTAGCACTGGACTGCATGATACAAGTATATACGTTCGTAATTCTTTCCTCTGGTAAAAATGCACTAGCGCGCGCTAACTATAGTATAGTCGATATACAGCAGTCCGAAATAATTTGAACCATGTATCTTCTGATATAGGAACAATCCTACATACCAATCTAGTGTGTTCTAATTCAAAGACATTGTTTTTCATAATTCAAACGATCAGACAGTTCTCTATTCCCGAAACCTGTAAAATCGGGTCAAGAAAAGTTGGAATGCCACGCAAATAGCGGATTAAAATCCGGTCAACAGGTTTTGAACCAGGAAGCGGGTCACGGATTCATATCAGACCGTAACATCTATACATTGTACATGTAGTTTCTAGACTTTTAAAGGAGCATTGTATTATATGGTCTTAGCCTTTGATTTGGTCTAAATTACACACTTAATTGGCTTAAAAATTATATCACTCCATACATGTGCACACACCCCAAAATATGTGTGCTTGTTGTGACCACAGTCATCAACAGGTTCAACTAAAATCTGCAGTTGAAAAATTGGAAGGACGGCTACAATTCAAAGTCTCTGAATGGGGTTGGAACTTCAGCACTGGCCAAAGACAGCTGTTGTGTCTGGTAAGGGCAATTCTGAGGAAGAACAAGATCATTGTTCTTGATGAAGCTACAGCAAATGTGGACTGCATGTAAGTGCACATTGTACAACCAGTAGAACTTATTTTTATTTTGTTTTCGTTTGACATGCACTGACACCTGATTGGTTTATGATAAGAACCGATGCTATTATTCAGAAGATCTTGCGTGAGACATTTTCACAGTGTACTGTGCTGACTGTAGCTCATCGCCTCAACACCATCATTGACTCTGACAGAATTATGGTACATGGGGTACCTAAAGAATTTGGGTGTATGCTATTTATTACTAGCCGCTTTTCAGGTTATGGATGGTGGAGAAGTGGTAGACTTTGATGATCCTTACACACTCTTGCAAGATGAAAACTCACAGCTCAAAATAATGGTGGATAAAACAGGGCCATCAAGTTCTAAACAGCTACACCAAGTAGCTGAAGCAGCCTACCATAGCAGAAAGCAAAGACATGACATTTAAATGACATTTACTATTGTAATTTATAAACATGTGATGCCGCTGCTTCATCTGAAAGCTAGCCCATACGAAACAAATAAAAATGTCAATCAAGTTGAGATCATTACATGCACGTACAAGTACTACCATGACACAGATATGAGTAGCTGCACTAAATTAGTTTCTTGAAATAATCAATCACAATAATTGGTTTAGAGTAACTACATTAGCATTATTACTGAGGTAAGATCAACCTGTAATAAGGACACAATGTTACACATGCACAACTTACACAACCCCATACATGGATTGACCATGTCCAGGCAAAAGTGAGGGAGGGGTAGAGCCGCAATAGTCCAGTTATCCAAGTCGGGGTTACCAACTGCCATATCCTTTCAAAACCAGCACTTATTAAAAGAGTCTGTCTCATGTGCATGTTGATCTCAAAGGTTCTGTTGTGCAGCCCAGTAGATTACTGTTAATTATGCATTACATTTAGTACACTTCTCTCCTTATAAGCCACAACACTCAGGGGATCGGTGAGGATGGGTAGAGCATCAGAGTGGGGTGGAGGGGGACAGCTTCAAGATCCACCACTGCAGGAGCAGCTTCTACTAAAGGTTCAGGACCCAGCTCGACATCTGCAATGGGAGAGGTTGGTGCCAGTGGTAAATCAGGTTGTCTGTCAGAAGTTGTTGCAATGGCTGGCAATAGGCCTGGCTGCTGAAAATTTTCAGACTTCCTTTCTCCCTCCTGGATCTGTGCTTTGACATGGTCAACATGGTAATGAGTTTCCGTGCCATCATCAAACCTTACAATGAGGGTCGATAGAACCAGCACTGCAGTGAATTTTCCCAAGATCTATTTAGGTGTTCCTCTGTGATGAAGGGAATACACTTCTATCCCCACCTGATATGAGTGCAGTCTTTTGTGCACGTCATGATTCTCTTTCTGTCTTTCTTGATTTTGAGTCACATGCTGTTACACAGATGGGAAAATGAACCCCAAGGGAGACTGTGGTTTCTGCCCCCACAACAGCTCAGCAGGAGAGTTTCTTGTGGTAGAGTGGGGGGGGGGGGGGGGGGGGGGGGGGCGTTATCCTGTACTGAAAAATGAACCAAGTAAAGCATGTGTCAATATCATCTGATGTCTTTTTCGTAAGGCATTTTTCAGGGTCTGCACTGATGATCTATTTGCTAAGTACTCGCATCACCCTCTAGTCATGTAATAGCCATAATCGTGCTAAAATCATTTTCTTATATTTGCCACATCCACTATTGCAATGATTTCGGTCTCACACAGCTTTCAGCTCACACATTGCACATGAACTCATGCTGGCTCACACTTGTGCACACACCTGCATTGTTGCGTACATGGCCGGCCCTGTACACTATCGTATATCGTATATTCTTATGCACTGATTCTATGTTAATTTGTGTACCAAGCTTTCTGTACATGTATCGTGTCTCCAAGGATTGAATTGTTGTACATACATTGTGTCCCTATCTGGTCCTCTAAATGTACACATACACACACACCATTGTATAAATGTGGCAATACACACGCAAAAACACTCACACAGGCACACACACAGACACATAAGCACACACAGGACATACACTCACAAACACACACACGCATATGGACACACACGCGGACAGGCGCAGACACACAGGCACACATGAAATACACGTAGACACACACACAGTCACGCACAGACACACACAAGCACACACGACAAACACATGCACAGACACAGACACACACATGAAATACACAGACACATACACGACATAAACACAGACACGCACAGACACACACATGGACACAGACTCGCACACATGAAATACACATAGACACACACATGCAGACACAGACAGATGTAAGATAGACACACATGACAGACATACGCACAGACTCAGACACACATGGACACACACACACAAGCACACAGACACAAACACGAAATACAGACACACATATGCACAGACACACACACATATGCACAGACACACATATGCACAGACACACACACATTTACAGACACACAAACGCACACACAAGATACACACATGCCATACACACAGGCCAGACACACAGACACACCCCGACATACACACATGCGCACATACACAGACACACACACGTAGCTACACGTACCGACTTGTACCGTCTCTAAAGTGAGAGCTCTATGTCGTGTACATGCATCATACCCCCAAAGAATTGGTCCTCAGTGTACATGCATTGAACCCCCATAGGATTGGCGTCCCATACCGCTGTATACATGTGGCAAAGAATATCACTGTATTCACCACAGCACCAGGCCCATGGTACAATATTAAAAAGTGTGTGTGTGTGTGGGGGGGGGGAGGGAGATGATTTCTTTTGAGCAAATGAATAATTAAATATCTTTGTGCACAAGTCTACATGTAGAGATGCATGAATTTATTTTTAATTGTGACACGTATGATTTTGTCATCGAAAAACTTGTTGTCGGATATCATTCCTTGATGAGATTTTTAAATTTATACAGTTGGCCAAAAATTTGTGGTGTGTGTGTGGAGGGTCCCTGCAACATGCATAAGACTTTAAGTTCTTACACACTCACATCCATCTTTAAGTACAATTGTGTAATAAAGCTTTCCTGTTTGGCAAAATCCTTGATCCTTGATCAACTTCTCATCATTCATTATGCCTCCACTACTCAGCTATGTGGTTTGTGTACCAGTTGCAGAGACTTGAGTCTCTCTTTGCCCACACAATATTTAGCTCATTCAGACATGCCCTCATGTTGGTTCACACACCCTGATGCATGTGTGTATGTTGTGCAAATGGTCTGTACATCCTGTGCACACACACACACACACACACACACACAAAACACTAATAATTACGGCACACCCACATGCAATCGAGTGTAAGACTTCCTCTGAATCTGTTCTCTGCACATGCATCATGAAGTTCTATTCGATTGAACAGCTCAAGAGACTACTGATTCATTCTCAATTTCTGTACCAATCTCTGTGTGTTTCCTCTGTATTGTTGCAAGCAGACGTATAATCTTCTCTTTGTACACTCATCTAGCACTCTATACGAGTGCTCATCTGACCTGTAAAAGCTTATACAACCATTCTTTTCTTTGGAGACAGTATAATGAATATCGTTACTAGCTTGCAATTGATATGCAATGATAACAGTTTTGCATATTATATGCTTGATTATATTATATGCTTGATTATATTATATGCTTGATTATATTCTATGACATAATTATATGACAACAATTGTAGATAATACAATGGAGCACTTTTGTATCCATGATCAAACAAGTACACTGTCCATCAAACTCAAGATCACCTATTATATAATCAACTACAAATTTATCTACTGTCATTTTTTCCTCCTATATTAATGTCTTCTTTATAATGTTCCACAAATGCAACAAAGTTCTTGATTGTCTTCATATTATAATATAAATATATTATAATGGGAGGTAACTTAAAATCTTGCTCATATACTGAGTTAATATTTTGTGTATCTTCGTATTATTTTAAAGCTAAGCTCCAGTAATATAGTAATAACCAATACTCTATCAATCTATACATGGGATTTTGCGCCATCTGGAAAACACCTTGCGCCAATACAAAAACATGTCAAACGTTCACAATGCACGCTACAGTGGTTAAAGAATGTGTCTTAGTTGACACCAAACACGTTGTGCAACAAATGAGGTGCGTATTTATTCGATGGAATTAGTCAGTATTTTGAGCGGAACGTATGTTGCCCAGTACTCGATTTTCCCACATTTCTACTCTTAAAAAATGTACCCAAAGGCATTATCTCTCACAAAATCCATACACAAGTGCTAGCTAAAGCATGTTTAGCGTACCTGTAAGTCCCTTTGGTAACGATCTCTTGACAAAATGAAACACCCGTGCCAAAAATTGTACCGTTACGTGGTCTTAAATTTTTATGTACATTTCTTGGGGAGTTTGAACTACCTAACTTAATTGCCGACAAATAACACCTACAATAATACACATTTCATACATATTTAAACGCACAGCTCTCAGTACGCATGCATGCCCGTAGGTCTGGGCTCTCACACCCAAAATAAAAACATTCTCTTTTGGTTGATATTGCAGTATATCTTCGTCACGATTGAAGCAGGCACTAGAATAGACAAGTTAGGAATATACTACCAAATTTGTCTGGTATTATGACTAGAGTTACTTGAATACAAATTCCAATGTTTAGAAAATGAGCAAGGCTTAATTGAATTAGTAATAGCAAATATTTATTTAATTTGCGATAGCAAAAGGGAGACGAATGCTGGGCACGTGATATTGTGGCCAGATACCGTAACAGCAGCGAGCTCAATCTAAGCACGCCCATCTACTAATTTGTCCATACATTATGTTTAATAGTTAACCATATCTATGTCGACACAGCTGTGTATTGTCTAAGATAAAAATGAGAGAAACAAAATTATAAATAATACAGACCGACATTTAGCAAACACAGTATATGGGTCAGTTCACGAGAAAATGAGCCTTCGCATGTATATAATTAATATACATGGTCACAACATATTGTCGTGAACTGTTCCATTTTATACTGTGTTGCTAAATTTAAGTTTGTAATATTTATAATTTCATACTCACCGTAATCCCTTGAGTACCAATTTTGTTAAACCATAGCAGTACTTATTTTGTTCAATTTTGTGTACAACATCAAATTGTACTTACTGCAACAATTTTTATATGCATGAACAATTTTAAATATGATTTCAAAATATGCATCCAAATAACATGTGCAGACAGATAAGTATAAAAGTAATAGTTCGGTAAAATAATCTGATTCTTCAACATGGAAACATGCAGATGTAGATGAATGTGCTCTGGGTGCAAGTGGATACAATCAGATATGCAACAATATCATTGGAAGTTATGTGTGTAGTTGCTACCTTGGATACCAAATCTCTTTCAACAGCAGATCTTGTGTGGGTAAGAAAATATGCTATTAACTTAATATATACTACCTCCCACCATACAGACAGAGATGAATGTGCTCTGAGTATAAGTGGATGCAATCAGTCTTGTACCAACACCATTGGAAGCAGTTGCTATGTTGGATACCAAATCTCTTCCAACAACAGAACTTGTGTGGGTAAGAGAATATGCAGTCTGTGACAATAGAATATTAAAAGTATGCAGCATCTATATAATTTTACGTACATAATTATCTGATACTGGTGCACAACTTCACACCACACAGACATCGATGAATGTGCTCTGGATGTAAGTGGATGCAATCAGTATTGTACCAACACCAATGGAAGCTACGTGAGAAATTGCTACCTTGGATACCAAATCTCTTCCAACAATAGAACGTGTGTGAGTAAGAGAATATCGTGTCTGTGCATGACACCATGACCCTAAATGGTTGTATTATTGATAACAAATATTTGACTAGAACATGGAGTTTCAAATGTACAACTTCCCAATGCACAGACATAGATGAATGTGCTCTGGGTACAAGTGGATGTAATCAGATATGCACCAACACCATTGGAAGCTATGTGTGCAGTTGCTACCTTTGATACCAAATCTTCTCCAACAATAGCACAACATGTGCAGGTAAGAAATACATTACCTTGAAGGTTTGCATATACATTTGGGATCGTTTCTGCGAAAAAGGACTGAATGCACGTTTTTCCAAGATTTCAATTTTTTTTTAATTATCTAGAAATCTTAAATGTCCTCTACACATTGCTTCTTAGGCACTGAGAATCGGAGTATCTGTCATAGGGTTGTAAGGCTCTGACATTTTAACGCAAGTGTTACATTTCTCATGCACATACTGGAACATTAATTATATTTTTGCTAGGTCCCTTTTCGCAGAAACGATCCCATTTGCTCATTATAATGTAAGTTTGTATGGCCACACCCTTGTGGGGGTAGTATTAATCTATTATCTAATACCAATATCACACTAATTTATTGGTAAATTATGATCATCTACTACAATGTGTGGTTACATTAATTAATTAATTAAAGCTATTTAATGCTACAGGTGCATGCACATTGGAAGCTGGTTTTTTGAAATGCATCAAAATGTATAAGGCATAAGAAACGAATAATTAACAGCCTTAACGCCTACCATCTTTATGGATACTGCTGGTTTAAGACTGCTGGTTTATGTGTCACAAGCGTCCTTTTTAATGGGCCATCAGACTTGCAAAGTGCAAAATGTGCTCAACACATGCCATGGTCATGACCTGGTAGTAGCGATGACAATAGCACATTGCTAACATCTCAACTGGTGATAAATTCATTTAAACAGCCGCACTACAGAGGTCGTATCGAACATGATCTCTAATTACTGCAACTATGCTTGAAATCTACAAGCAACTTCAATGATCTAATCAGGTTGCAGTTTCATGAGTATAATTGTAGATATCATGAATTGTGATAAAGATTGAAGTCACTATAGATACCTTTTTTCTTATTTGATTTTCAGCATCAATACACAAATAAATGAACAAATGACATAAATGACTAGTACAAACATACCAAAGGCAGGTCATGGATGCATGTACAACTACTATGACAAATTGTGCAATAGGACATAACTAAATCATGAGCAAAGCACTAAGATGTTTGGAGATGAGATAACATGCTGAGGTAAAGAATTCCATAAGGAAATGATCATTCAGTGAATCAGTGGGATCAAAATGCCATGCATGTTTTAAATATAAAGATGTTAATAAATGTGTACCCTTAGTTTGCACACAGATATTAAATTAGGAATGTGTAATAGACACAAGTGAGTGCATCAGATACAAATGGGGCTATGTATGTGACTGCTATTCTGGATATGTACTTCTATCTGATGGCAAGACATGTGACAAAGATACAAGTAAGCAATTACATGAAAATGATTTAAAATCTCATGTTGGTTGCCCTATTTTAGAAATGTCAAAAACACACCACATGCACATACCCAATCAAACAGTAACTTTCAGTGGTATTTTTCAAAGAATGCTCCGTGTATACTGCATACAAAACACAATGTGATTATAAAGCAAAATATGGGATCGTTTCCGCGAAAAGGGACCTAATGCATACATGTACGTTATAAAATTTCCAGTACGCGCAATAGAAATGTAACGCTTGCGTTGAAATGTATGGTTAATTAAGAATTCAGAGCCTCACAAGACTGTGACTAGTTTTTTTCTTTATTTTCTTTTTGTCGTTTTTATTATGTTATTTTATTTTGCCAAGTACTTTGAGTTCATGGCCAAAACAGAGCACTGCATACAATTATGCTGTTGAAAAGCAGACCATTATCATTGCTGCACCTTTATTGAAAGGCGAATGCAATAGATGAGGCCAGGTAGGAGGATGTGATTGAACCTATACTTGACACGTGCAGATGATTCAATTATTTTTACACGTTTTGCATGTATATCTCACATTACATATTGATTTTTCTTGCCTCATATACTATCTAAATTCACAGACACAATTGGACATAAACTACATCAGTTTCAGGCAACTATGCCATGTATAACATCTGAGAACAGGGATGGAGCTCTGAGTGGCTAGCAGAGTAGCCAAGCCAAAGAATTTGAATCTTTCATTGCTTGGCTACTTAGCTAGTCAAACAGACCTATTCCAACAAATCAGTTGTGTTACACATTAAATATGCCAAACTCAACCCCCGTCTTTTTCACTCCAATGCCAAGGCATTTCTGGCCCAGACTGGTTCACATGTATTTGACATCACAGACATCGGTCAATGTGGAAAGAATGCATAATGGATTATACATGTATATTACAAGTCCATTAACATTAATTATCTCATCACATTGTTTCAGAGCCACTCTTGTATATGTTGATCTAATCTGTCATTTGAACATTACTTCGAACCTAATAACTTCAAATAAATAGTTCCAAACTAAGCGGTTTTGGAAATTGTATGTTTATAAAAATTGTAACGAACCTCAAATCTAGATATCAGAATGCTCTTACAGGTACACACACAACAGATATACACCGAGGATCACATGTATTCGAATGCTCAAATGCCTGCTGACTGTGGCTAGCACCTAAAGGTGTCATGATACACGCCAGTTGAACTGTACTTTTTCCACTCTTCTTTCTTCTTAACACATGGCCTCAGCAGTTGCAACAAGGTGCTATTCATTCGCTCTACCATCCCATCACCTTGTGGGTGATATGCTGTGGTACGAGAGTTGTGTACTCCAAATGCTTGTACGGTTTGGTGAAATACAGCACTCTAGAAATTTCAGCCTTGATCTGAATGTATAATGTCTGAAACTCCATATAAGTAGCAACCACCTTTATCAATTCCTGGGTTATCTGTGCAGCAGAGCCTGCTATGTCACTGAATGTCAAGACAGCAACATCCAGTTTCTTTACTTACTGTAATTTTATCATCTAGCATGTGACTTTGCTGGGGCATGTCTACCCCAGATTGGCCAACTAGCACCTCCAGCATGCAATCAATGTATGTGGTGGCGGAGGGAGAAGGAGCCAGTGCTCAGACCTCTCATAAGCACAGGTCCAAACTGTACCCTGCATTAGTCTTGGTCCCAGGCCCAGTTCACCACAGCAGCAGATGGATTACATCACTGCTACGATCGACCTGCTTTGAGTGTAGTGGTGATGTACTCCATCTGGTGCTGTAGCGACATAAGCCTGGGATAGGGACTACTCCTGCCTGGCCCCTTCTTGTGCATGGCTCTATGGCATTGAGTTTATAGGTGTGTAACAGGGAAGTAAGGAGTCTGCCTCATACATGTACAGTACTTTCACACCAATTGTTTTAGACCATATTCAATCTCAAGTTAACACAACATTTCACAAATCAAATTGTCTCCTTTTATTAAGCCTAGATCAGGATGTCACCTTCCTCCCTCCTCGCTCCTCCACACTCCCCCCCTTTCAAAATGTGTTTCCTAGGTGTATTTTCATTGACTAGCTCAAAATGCTATGCACACTCCCCTTCAATTGCCTCTGGTATCTCACCAATCTCTCTCCACCATCCCACCAACCAAAACCCTCATATCACTCCTCACAGATACTAGTGTACACAAAGCCATGATACATGCACATGTGCACTAAAACCACCCATGTACACCTCCCATATGTACACACACACACACACACACACACACATACACACACTCTTTCTCTCTCTTACACATTGAGCAGTTCTCCATTGTCCCTGTCCAGCAATCTGGTCTTCTCATCCAGGGATGATGCCAAAACACAGTGACCATCTCAAGACAAAAACAAACTGGTCACTGGATCTGAGGGGATGGGGAAGAAAGGGAAATCCCCATTCATGAAGAAGAGAGGGAAACGAAATCCCCCATCAATAGGGAAAAGAGGAATTTCCCCTTCCAGTGATGGAACTGGCTTATATCCATCATTTCTGTACCATTCCACACAAAGCCATGAGCCATGCACATGACAACTGATGATAAACCATGAGCTATGCCCACACATATGCTATAAAGCTATAATCCCACACTTATACTTAGCAAAAGTATGGCATGGGGATGGACACACATGGCATTAGAAAGGTGTTTGTCACATGCATCACATATCAATCTGACTGCATGCTGTTTGGGGCTGGCCCCCCTATGAAAGAATTTTTATGCTAGCAAAGAAGCCACAAACTACAAACTATGATGGACAGGAACCAAAGCATTCCCCCCCCCCCCCCCCCCCCCCGTTGTACGTGGGATAGCTATGGGAGGGAGTAGGGAGGGTAAGTGGGAGGGGACAACACCTTGATAGCAGGTGCATGGTCACATCTCATCAACAGCACATCAAGGTCACTCCACACTGCATTACAGTGTAAACCACGTGTACTTTTCGTTGCTAACGCGGATAACCACATGTCAGTACAGTAACATTTCGTCGATGAGGCGGACAAACCACATGTACCTTTAGTCTGAAGTTGCGCTTTTCACACTTTTCCATCCCCTTTGGATAGGTCTTTACCGTCAAATATCTATACATGTCATCAAAACCTTCCACCATTTTCACAATTATGTGTGCAATTAAATTCTAGCGCATGTAAAATACTGGGAAGGGTCACCCTATTCCGACCCCGGTCACTATATCCTAGGATAGAGTGACCGGAGCGTCACTGTATCCTAGGATACAGTGACCGTGGGTCACTGCATGTATCCGGGGGGTTCACCCAATCCTCCGACACAGGTCATAAACCCTACCGGCAAGAAATTGATTAGTGGTACGGACGTGACTTCGTCTATCATGAAATCCCCACACCTGTAAACACAATAGCCTCTCAAACACAATAGACTCTCGAGGCTGCTCACACACGTGCATGTGTAATACTACAGCGCTCAGGCTCCGTATGTAAATACATAGATAGTAGAGGAGAGGGCAATCAACACCAATCAACGCGTGCACTTGGTGCCCAGGCCATTCTTGATTAAAATGGCCGTTTCAATAGGTACGTGACGACTGCGCTTTGTTGGTTTGTTAGATTTCCATCATATATTCATCAGAATTGGCACACTGTCCCTTGCAATCTTCTTATGCTTTGTGCGACAAGTCAACTTGAACTTATGTTGACTTGAGTTGTACATCCTGCCAAAAGATGTATAAGTTAATAAATTAATTAGTACTTCAGACGAGATCTGTACAGATGAGATCTGCACAGACGAATCCGTGTTTTTATTGACTACAAAACCAACCAGTGGCATGTATAAATGATCTGACTATTGCATGCACCAATCAATTCATAGATTTTAGTAAGCGTATAGCCACTACACCGGTAAGTATATGAGAAGGTCAAAATCAGGTTTTTGTCATTTTTTCCGTCTATTAATGAAAATCGTATCTCGAAAACAGCCCTGTGTTAGCTCTATCACACTGTAGTACTGTATAGTAAATACCGTCTTCTTCTAACGAGTTGCACTGGTAAGTCTCAACTTGCGTGTGTAGTCCGCCGATCGAAAAAAAAGCTGCGGTATGATTCGCTCTATTAACGTGAAAGTTAGCTTTTTGGAATCCACTTACCAAGATCTACCAGGTACTGCTCTTAGTTTCAAGGTATGTCTCAGTTTAAAAAAAACTCGAAAAGGGGGAGAGGCTCTTACAATCGAATTAACAACCAATTAGTAACTTCACGGTGTGCAAGCTCAAGTCTCAGTACAAATGTATGGCTCACGTGCGCCGTTTCCCACCCTCTCCTCTACTATCTATGGTATATATAACCAGTACGTAGCTAGCTAGTAACGTAATTATGTGACGTCATGCAAGTACATTTGCACTTTCTCAGTACACACCGTTTCTCTTTCAACCATGCTTTACTTTTCTATTCCACACGTCGTTTCACTTGCAAAAGCGGAGTTTTGTAATGCAATATTTTGAGTATATTATGTATTCATAACTATGTTTTGTTGCATTCCATGAGCAGATATCACGATCAGTTCTTACTAAGGGGTATATGTACAAGGAGATGCTATACTTGATTTATATCTCTATATGACTCATTGGTTACCAACTGTATGTCAAACTATAATGATGCAAGCCCCTCATTCAGATTACTATATACAATAAGTATTTTCAGGAACTGGATCAGTATGCAGAGTTACAAGTGTGCATGCATAAATAAAGTTTTGATTTATTTTCAGTTTTAGAGATAATCGAAACGAAATGGGCATTAAACCCGGGCTGACGGCAATCATTACATTACTGAGTACGTGGCAGCAGTAAGCGTCTAAAGACACGCAGCTGGATGATGATATGGTGGATATAAATGTTTTGAAAAGTGACCAGGCAGTGCTGCTATAACAAGTTCTGTCTAAATTTAGAGGCAGCACCAAGCGCATATAAACAATCGGCCGTGCACTAATACACATTGGGGATTGTTTTCGCGAAATGGGACCTAATGCATACAATATAAAATTTCCAGTAAGCGCGAAGCAAATGTAACCCTTGCGTTGAAATGTACGGCTAATTAAATATTCAGAGCCCTACAACTCCATGACAGATACTCCGATTCTCAGTGCGTAAGAAGCATTGTGTAGAGGACATTTCAGACTTCTAGAATATCAACAAAATTGAAATGTTGAAAAGACATGTTAGGTCTTTTTTCGCGGAAACAATCCATACATGTATAATGCAATTGCTAAGTTTGTGATGCCAAAATGTGGGTTGAATTGTTGGTACAATATTACTACATTCCTAAACCATAGATAGTGTAGTGCACGTGAATCACACCTTTAATTGGGCTACCAAAGGAACGAGAAGAGGCTTTTCAACGGCGTTGTCGCTCGCTCACCTATAAGAATTTACGACGCCTTCTAACCGTTCAGGTGAGTACATCCTACGAGCGGTAGTGAATTGATCACGCGCCTGACATTTCTACGTGTTCAAATGCACATGCAGGCACCTTTGTCTCGGGCAGCAGCGTTTTTAATGTTAGTCTTGTCAGTTACGATCGGGAGAATTATTTGCCCAGTTGAGTTTTTCCCTATTTTAGAGGGAAAAAAAAAAAAAAGAAAGCTTTCATTTTGGCAAGGGGCATCGCTTAGCGAAATAGGCTGTCTCGTCTTTATGAGCCTACATTTTCGCCAACTCGAGCTAACCCTAAACCTCTGATCAGCTCTGATTGTCGCGAAATATTTTGTCAAAGAGGTGTTTTATCAATTACGTTCGGTAGAATTGTATGTGAATTTTTGGGGGCCGTTGTACTACCATTTCTTTCCTGAAGTAATATCCTGTTTGGAATCGCACTAAGATGCCGCACGACAAATAAGGTCTGAAAACATACCTGGCTCAGAACAGCCATATCGTTTGAACCGCTCATCTCCAAACAAGGAATTTCGGTGCATATACGTGTATAATACAAACACAGCTCAACACATGCGGCATGTTTTAGTTCCATTTACCTTGTAATTTCTGGCAGTAAACATTAAACAACATAGTCAGTCCACATCGCTCCGCCATTTCTTATTTCCACTGACCAACTTAAGCCCCATTCCGAACCATTGCTGCACGACATTACCTCACATATCCAGTAAATGAGAAATGTAAATAAGGCAGTGGTTGCATTCAGAGGGCAGACAGTATTGTACACAGATGCGGTCAGGGAATTCCGTTTAGCTGGGCTATGAATACGATCTCATTAGCGAACTCACCATATTTCCATTCCAAATACAGTCTGCCCTCTTTAAGAGCGCACCAGTTATAAGCGCATTCCCTCGTTAGAAGAGCAGGGGAGTATTCTTAATCATATTCATAATTATCGAGGGGATATCAATGTGGTAAAGACACTTGTAGCGGGCTAAAGCCAAGGACTGTAGTGCATTCACGATATAGAAGTCCGCTCCACAAATATAAAACTCGCTTGTTCTAACATCATCATTATTGCTATCTGGGGACATGACAGAGGCATAAGGTTCGAGCAAAAAGACTCAGCTAACCGTTGACGAAAATAATAGCACGCAGAAAGGTGGAAACAGGTAACTCAGAAAACGTCGTAGCGGCCTGGTTTAAGCGAAAGACATCCATCGCTCAGGCGTTGGAAAATCCGTGCGAGCTGGATTCCACGAGCTTGATATTGATGGGCCCGAGGCAAAACGATGCCGATTGCGGGGGCCGAAATGGCCCTTACTTGACGAGGGGCTATTCTCGTGGTTCAGTAGGTAAAAGGAATTTTACCATTAGCTAGCAACAACCCTCTGTAGTTACATTTCGTTCATTTCAGAGTGCGGGAGCGCAACGGTCTGCTATCAGATGCTCTATTATTCGCAAAAGCTTACGAGTTAGCAAATGAGCTGAACATCACTCTTGCGCATGCACTGATGATATCTTCGTCACCAGCTACCACGCCTCCATCTGTGACCATATGTAGCAGCAGCCTTAGACCACAAGCAGTCACGCCTCCGAATTCAGCTGCTATAGCAGCAGCCATCAAGTTAGACTCAGCCACGCCCATTGCAAGCACCAGCCCTAATTTATCACCCCAAACGCAGGGCGAGTGTGATGAGACTCCAGATGGCAAGCTTGTTCTAAGCAATGGATGGCTTGCACGCTGGAAAGGACGGCATGGCGTATTCGGTGTACGTCTTCATGGAGTGGCTGAAGGTGCTGATCAGCAAGGCATTAGCAGAGCCCGAGCTGAGTTGCCCCAAATCATAACCAGAAGACGTGTTTAATGTTGACGAAACTGGGCTGTTTATCGACAAGCAGTAAGTAGCTATAGCAACACTTTTTGAATCTGCCTGGAAGTTAGTAAGTTACACAGCCATTTGCTCTTTCAGTCTGATCGCACCCTCACAACCACTGCTGATGTGCGTGGTGCAAAAAAAAGCTTAGGACCGTATCACAGTGGCTTTAGCAGTAAATGTCATGGAGTAAGTGATTGGAGCCCCTGGAGATGCATAAATTCAAAAATCCACGCTATTTTGGATAAGCATTTGATCCTAACAGCTTAGTGTGATATTATAACAACAAGAATGCATGGATGAATAGCGATGTAAGTATATGCGCATGTAGCGTAATAATTATGTTTAAGTATATATTGTGTATAGGTAGGTATTCAGTGATTGGACATGGCAAGTGAATGCAGAGTTTAAAAGGCAGAAGCGTTTATGTCAGATGATACTTGACAATGCCACATCCCATGCTGTGGCAGATGTGTCACAGACCAATGTTGGCAGCTTCATTGCCTTTAAATTGAGCAACCTTTTGCCTCTGTTTCTACCTGCCAACTGTACATCTGTCGTCCAGCCACTTGATCATGCAGGGAAACATCGCTGCATTCAAGGCTCGCTATAAGAGCAAGCTGGCATGACACATCGTATCACAGTTTGATGTAGACCCAACCCAAAATCTGCGGATGCTACCATTAAAGATTAATCTGAAGCAGGTAAGTATGTGTTCTGTGGAAACGAGCCTCTGTAACTTTCTGCTTCCCTGATGTAAGGCAATACTTTGGCTACGAGCAGCGTGGAACGAAATAAGTTTCAACGATGGTCGACTGCTGGTGTAAAGCTGACATTCTGCCTGAAGAGTGGAACCATCGGCTTAGGCCAGACAGGGCAGCAGTAGTGGTGGCAGAGGCTGCAGAGGAAGCTCAGATGACTGCAATTGCATCAGCTATTGAACATCTGTCAGGGGAAGATGGAACAGCTCGATTGAGTGCAGCAGAGTGGGTCTTGGCTCCAGCAGAAATGGAGACCGAAGGTGTTGAGACCATTGCTGAAGACTCCAAGACTTCATTGTTGGAGAGCCAGACTCCAACTACGTGGAACCCTCTGCCAGTGACGCTGGAAGAAGCAAAGAGGAGCTCTTTGTGTCTTTCAGAGTTTGTGGGAGACAATATAGCTCTGTTCTCTGATCAGAGGTACAGAACATTGCTGCAAATAGTGGATAAAATCCAGACTCTTACACCAGAGATGCTAAAAATCTAAATCTGTGTGTTGTATTCACTATATAGCCTTTGTTTGGCACACGTTATCGTTAATAATAAACGGTTACAATTTTGACCGAGGGGGTTGCTCAAGCACCCGGAGCACCCCCCCCCCCCCCCTGGATACGCCACTGCTAGGGGTAAGAGCGCAGGGAAAAAACGTGGAGCTCTTAATGTGGGCAGCCTGTATGTCGTGCAGACATGGTTCGGAATGGGGCCTAGGTTGGTCACTGGAAATAAGAAATGGCTGTGCGATGTGGACGGACTATGTTCATTGTTGTTAATGTTTACTGCCAGAAATTACAAGGTAAATGGAACAAAAACATGCCGCATGTATTGAGCGGTGTTTGTACTATACTTGTATATGCACCGAAATTCCGTGTTTGGAGATGAGCGGTTCAAACGATATGGCTGTTCTGAGCCAGGTATGTTTTCAGACCTTGTTTGTCGTACGGCATGTTAGTGTGATTCCAAACAAGATATTACTTCAGGAAAGAAATGGTAGTACACAAAGACTTTGAAAAAGGTAGGTCGCACCGTTTATGGTTCAAGAGATACACTCGTTTAAAAACCTTGCCATTTTCAGGATCTCACTTAACGCGCGGTATATGTAGTCTAGTTCCCAGTCTCACTTACGTAAGCATCATCGCATATACATTATGCTATAATGCTGACGTAAATGAGTCCGGGAACGAGACGAAGGTAGTCTGGGAGGGGGCTATCGCACCCACTCCCTTTTGGAAACCTACGCCCACTTTATAATACGAAGTGTGCCCCCTCTTTAAATAATCCTGCATCCGCCCCTGCATATTTATGATTACAACAAACGAAGGTGCTTTGTACGCTTCCGCATGAAATGGGGCAATCAGGCTTACAATGGGAGACCAAAGTCCTATGCGAAATGAATATAGTTTTAAACACGCAATCAGGCCCGAGTCCTACATGTAGAGTGCTCCATTGTACATAGTAATAGCTTTAAACAATGGACTTGACATCCTTTTTAAGGGTTTGCATGCGTGTATGCTGTTTACTTTGTAGTTGATGACGCGTTGTTATACTAACATGTTGCAACAACATGCTATGATAGCCAGATCGCATTAATGAATCGCAATCCGTACATCTAACCCTGAGTCTACTTATTACAAGTGCTATTGGAGGTGTTAAAGTCAGCATTGAGTATAATTAGCCTCCTTTCCAATCCACTATCTATGCTAAACCCTCAGTACTAAAAGATAAAAGCGAACATCCACTTTCCCTCTGCTACACATGTAGTTCAGTTCTTGACTTGTCTGTTTGGTATGTACGCCCGTGAGTTTTCGACACACCACACGTGCTTTGCAGCATGAATAATTGACCCACATATAACGGGCGAAAGGGCCCCTACCTAAAGAGCATGCATTTGTCTCACTAGTAAGAGACGTTTGGCTGGAGATCAAGCCTGCAGTGCGTTTGGACACTATTGACACTCTAGAGAGCTTCATGAATCATCTGTATAGTATCCATAGGTGCATTTATCCCAGAGGGGGCTGGGTACAGATATCGATGTGGGGGGAGGTGGGGGGCGGAGGAGAAAATGCTATCTATAGCACAAACTACATGGGCAGAAGACACAGCGTTTAACCGTGTCATATTCAATCCAGCTGTACTTTGCTTTCCTACTGAGCTGGAATTTTATACCTGAACCCACAGATATAAGATCTACTCAAATATCTATGCCCGAACCACATATAGCTCATGAGATCTAGATTTATTGCACTTCTTGAGGTCACCGCTGTAAACGCACCATACCTGTCCGTGCTGTCGTTTTCATCTATAACTACGGGATATTCACCTGCATCTGCATGCACTTCTCTTTAGTTACTACATTTAGGTGTTGTTGGTGGCTCATCAACCATTTTGGCACAAAATATGATCGATTCGCTTCATCTTTGTTGTGCACATGCACGATTGCAAATTATAGAAGCAGACGGGTCAAGTAAATGTGGTTTATAATTTAACCATTGTCGCCAAAATTAAATTCAATATCTATATTGCGAAGAAGTGTAAACAACTCAATACACATACACCCACGCATATTTATAATACGAACAAGTGCCGTAGGAGCCGGTCAGGCATTGGGGCTCTGGCATGACCACTTTCGCCCAAGGTCTACATGAGAAACGGCTGAAAACGACATAAAAACGTATATGTACTGGTACTGATAAGAATTCATTATAATAACAAACAAAAACAAAAGACGTATATGTGCATGACGTACAAGAAATAAATAGAAATATAATAATATACAGGAACGCATACATCTGAACAACTTCATACGCAAGTTCCTGCAGACCAGCCTCATCATCAATACACTGTAGCTGTACGCTTCTCCATTTGGAACGTTGTGTGCACATTAAAGTAATAAAATGATTAAAATAAGACCAAAAAAAGACGGCAGAGATCTGTTCATTTCGACCCAAATCTAAAAGAGGATCGTCCTTCAATGAAAATAATACGTCGTATAGCATTTGACATCAAAATGTTTTCCCCCATTCTTTATTTATGCATCAGTGTAGCTTGAATTTATAACGAAAATACCAGGCGTGGGCATAATCTTAACAAAACATTATTGAATTGCCAGTTCCTAATTCAAAGTATACACTTATATCACAATATATAAACTGAATGCTTTGAAATCGAAACAAAACATTCAGCTGGCAATATTTACGTAACAGAACAATGTACAGCGAATAAGCTAACTATTAAACTTTAGGCTGAATCACGAACTTGCATTGTTAATATTTATATACTCTGTACCTGATCTAGTAACAATCTCCTGCATTGCATAATTAAAATGATGCTTATTTTAAATACATTAAAGTTAGCTTCAGTAACTCAATACAGGTTTACATATGCAGGCATGCTGAACATGCTAGAGGACTTCATTGCACTACTGTTGCTGCTGCTGAGATTACCATCTGGAACCACTGTTCCGTTAAGCTCATTCTATTCCTACGGATCTGCTGCTGGTGACACTCTACTACCTCCTAATGATGATGGATCATCTCCTTCCATTACATTGCCAGCCCCATTTCTGTTCTATGGAATAAACGACTCTACAATTTTTGTAAGTTGGTTTTCCACACTTACATTCAAAAGATAAATTCATTGCGCTCTTTGGAACCTGTGATGAAAGTGCACCCACTGCGCACACAAACACCGCATACACACACACACATACACACTTAAAAGTGACCCCAACCCCCAATTTATATTTAATTAAGTTAAGTTCATACAACTTCTGCTGACAATCATTAAATGTTTCACATGTAATCTGTGTCATCTTACACTATCTATAGGTGAACAACAATGGTGACTTATCCTTTGGTCAGGCATGGTCTTCGTATATACCAACACAGTTTCCTATCCCGACCTATCCACTGGTGGCGATTTATCAGGCTGATGTTGACACCACAGGTACTGGCAGCGTGTGGTACAGAGTTACACAAAATGCTACACTTCTAGCAAAGGCAACAAATGACATACGTGCTCTGACCGGGACCAGTATTAGTATTCAGTGGCTGTTCATTGCAACATGGGATCATGTTGGGTACTGTTGCAGTGGAACAGACAAGGTAGTATTTAACATGATCACTTTTTGCATTAATCTGATGAAAGCTTAACATTATGCTAAGTTTATTGAAGTCATGCAAGACTACTCAGCTTAACTATAGTATATTCAACTGAAATGATTTAGTGGTGTAATATGATACTCCATTCACAGATTTAGGGTTCAGTCAAGAACAAGTTAAATTTTTTTCATCTGGAATAGAATTTTATTGGAAGATCCATATCTGTGCAATAGATATTGTACTCTTGTTCAAGTACACATAAATGTCTTGAATTGCGAGCAAATCCATTGAAAGATAAATAGCACAGGGGGCTCACTGTCCTATTTGATTCTTTGCCTTACTAACACCGCTTCATTAAAATAAACTCTTTGTACCTGGAATATATGGACTAAATCTGATGCAAGTGTAATGTGTAAATTTCATTTCACAGACCAACACATTTCAAGCTGTCCTTGCAACAGACAATGTCAGATCGTATGCAATATTCCAGTATGCAGACGGATTGATACAGTGGCCATCATCAGGAGCACAGGTTGGGTTCAATGCTGGAAACAATGTGAACTATGTGAATATTCCTGGATCAAGAACACCTTACATCCTCAACATCGCTGGAAACAGCAATGTTGGAATTGGTGGGAAATGGATCTTCCTAATAAGTCGAGGTACATTATTAAAAGGTTTAAGATGTATGATTTACACTACTATTGTAAAGACAAAGCGCATTGAATAACTTTGGTAAATGAAGGATCCATGCAACCGTGTTCTTTATGCATTGTACTTGGGCCTTGTGTGTGCCTTATTATAACTTATCAACTCTATAAATGTGTATTAACCGTAACATCACGTCGGAGCTTTAAAGCATTCTATCGTATAATTTTTCCCTTTAATGACCTTATCTATTGTACATTCTAGTGGAGTTAAATTTGGGTTTCTTTACAAATGAGGCAGATACTCACGTTTGTTGAAATCACATGTGTAAGTGAACTAAGGCATACTTGATACAAACAGATAAGTCTAAACTGTATTGGCATGATTTATCGTATAGCTTTCAGAAAACTACACAGTATAGCATATTTTTCACCTATGCCAGAATGAAATTGTATTGTAAAGACCAAAAATCAAGTTTTAATATGCTATCAAACTGTGGTTTGTAGTGTGCATATTTAGCGACTGTTCCGTGCCACATAGTGGATGTATATAGTGACATGTACACTATGCAGCAACACATAAAATATCAGCTTGTTTGGGGGGGGGGGGGGGGGGGGGGAGAAAATGTATCAGACAGGGCACTGCCAGTTTCAGTTGGTATGAAGAAGGCAAAGGATGCCACCATATCGTTAACAGTGAACATACCATTAATAATAGCCAGTGTGTTACCTGTTTTCAATTGACTTGGCTATATCCACTATTTCCTAATATGATAAGCTGATCTGGGAACGAGAACTATGCACAATAGAAGGATTGGAAATGGAGCCAATCAACACAACTTCACACCTGCACTCTGCACTGTGCATAGTTCTCTTATAGCAATTTCAAAAATAATAATAAATATATATGCCATTTAGATCTGCAATAATAACAGCATTATTATCGTAATCCCTTGCTTCCTTACTTTTTACTCAATTCGTGGACACAAATCCTGCATCTTTACCAATTTTATTTTAATTAAATGTATCTGTGTGAATATGCATCACTTTTTTATTTCTCTCTTAAGTGAATCCAATTACAACGTTACCTTTTACCAAATTACATTCACATTTTTACTCATCTCTACAAAATGATACAAAAATAAATAAGTTTGACACTCGACCATTCAAGAGATATACTGGAGTCAGATGGTCCTACATCCCCATCCCTGATCCTCGTTCTGAGATATATCTATATAAGAAATTAGTGTTAATTATACATCATACACAAAACTACTGCTTGTAACACAATACATACATGTAGATTGGTCAGTATTTATTTATTGAATTTTGGGAGATCAACAAATGTTGTTTTGCAGCTGAAAAAGTATTCAGCTGCGAGCTACATTTCTTGATCTCCAAATTCCAACACAATTGGTCTGAAAATAGTAGCGTAGTGTACATTTAATTAAGAGGCTGCTTGTAAAACTGTATAGATGTTACACTGTGCCAACCAGGAATCGAGATTATTTTTTGGCTAAGCTTTTTTGAGTAAAACAATTCTCATGCATGGAATGAAATAATGTCATCTTAAAAGGGCAATGTCATTTAAAATAGGCATTGCATGACAGCACTGGGATTTGTTTGTATATACATTGGCACTGAGAAGAACACTTATAAGCACTAGATAACTGATTGAAGTGACACATACTAATTCTGGTGTATTTGCAACGTTGGGAGGATTGAGGCATATTTGTTGGACTGAAGTAGAATGCAGGGTATGTAAATCTTCCATCAGCTGCAGTGTTCCCGTACTATGAATGGGTACCACTTCTAAAATATTGGTTCGTGCAGGACAATGACCACACCCTAGAACAGGGTGCTCATTATTACCACCATGGTTGCATGAGGTTTGTGCAGTGTGCTCTAGGGCAGAGAACCTGGCAACAACATCAGAGGTGATGCCACTCTTCTCTCTGCCCTCTTAATTTTATGCATGCTGCATAAATCTAGTGGTACCAGGTGTCTTTATAATGTTTATGGATGTGGTAGGATGTGGCTTTTTTCCTGAGAGTACAAAAATACCAGAGGTAAAATGTATACACATTTATCCTGTTCTAGAATCAGTCAAGGCGTTTAACCTGTTCTAGAAAATGTCAACCCATCCTTGAATTGACCAAATGGAGGATTCTAGGACTGGCCAATAATTTGACCTGTTCTATGATGGGTTAACCCAATTGTTGATACAGAATGGTTTACTGCAAGCATTAGTCAGAGAGGTAACTCAAATAAAAATTGTACTGTAGACAACTAATCGCTAACAGATATTTTAACTATGCATCCTCGTGCTTTCCTTTCATGGTGCACCTAAAATGCTACAGATAGAGCTCTGAGAAGTCCATAAGTTTGAATGCTTCTTAGTTGAGATTAAGTCAATACTTCTTACATGTTGCTTATCTGGATCATCAGACTGCTAGTACAAAATTCAATTTCTAGGTGGGTGTCATTTAAAATAGTATGTAGTTGCATAAGTATGTATTGCCTGTATATGTGTCCTGTACCAGTATCGTAAGTAGCAGCAGTTCACAAATTGATTTAAGTGTGCATTAAGTGTACTAATATAGCTATGTGCCTAAGCTTCACAATTCTATATAATAATATCCAGCTGTTCCGTCTTGTGGAGTCATGTACAGCTACAGCGAGGGGGCACTAGCTCTGAGTGGCTATGTGAAATGCTATGACCAGCCATACTCTTCCTACACCACTACAAGAGACTTGGCAGCCTGCAATGACACTCAAATTGTTTTTGTTGGTGCTAAAAGCTCTTATTTATCAACTGTGCTTGCAATTGGAGCATTTGGGTCTCCATATATTTTTACAGCAACATACTCTAAAACTACAGCATACTATGACCCTGGAGGTGCCTATTGGTACCGCTATCCATCATACAGTTTTGGCTTCGCCGATTTTTCAAGTGTGAACTTGAATACCTGTGACTATGATCAGAGCAGCAATGACTGTGTCAGTCGTCTCTGCTGGCATCTGGATCAAAATAGTGGCGGATACAGAACTGGGTGCACAACAGGATTAAATGGTGATCCAACATGGAGAAAAGTGATTTACAAAGGAAATAATAGCTCAGCAATGTGCAATCCAGGTAAGAGCATATGTTTTTACATTACTGCTGTATTTAGTGAAATTTTTGCAATAAAGAAAAATTTCTAGGTGTGAAAGTTTAAAGTGGATTTATTTGGACATTTTGTGTCCAAAATATTATACAATGTTAAAATTAAGTCTAATTTGAAAATGATTGATGTCACATTTTGCTAAATTACTGTACATTCTATTCACGGGTTTGATCATACAAATATGATCAGTAATCAGATGCAATAAGGTCTATACACGTGCTTTGGGAATGAAAAGTTGCCCTTTTCCATGCCACTACCACAATGTCATTTAAAGTATCTTCAATTGGTGATTTGTACTACATAGAAAGATTACAATGTCTGATATGTTCCCATGTCATACTTATTATTGCTGCAACAGCGGAGGATGCTTAGCACTGCATGAATAAGTAACAAGAACTTCAGTTCTTCCCGAAACTGTGAAAAGAGTATCTGTCATGGAATTGTATGGCACTGAATTTAAATTTAAATTAGAATACATTTCAACACAAGTGTTATGTTTCGACAGCGTGTATTTGAAATTTTATAATGTATGCGCTCAGTCCCTTTACGCAGAAACAATCCCATGTATAAACTTGTATTAATTATATGGGATCGTTTCCCCGAAAGGTGACTTAGCTCATACATCATAAAATTCTCTCACATATGCAATACAACTGTATGGCTAATTCAGTGCTTTACAGCTCTATGAGAGATACATCAATTCTTAGTGCGTAAAAATCGCTGTGTAGAGGACATTTCAGTCAAATATCAACAAAAAACATTCACTAGGTGCCTTTTCACTCCCATATATACATTATTATACATATATAACTTAATCATTGCCAAACTGCAACAGCTAGCCTCTATAGCAGGATAGAATATAATTTTTCTAACCTTATGAAGGACGACCTGATATCATGATAATAACTGTGCACCAAGTTGCCATAGGCATTTATACCAATTTGATTGCATCCACTTATACCTAGCACATTCATCTGTAATTCATCTGCATTCTATATAGACAGGTGAATGATTGCAAGTGCTAGAAATTTTATTTTTTAATACTTTGTCCCAGTTGCTATGAATGACAGGGGTCTTTGGTCCTAATAATAACAGCTAGGTTACCACACACACACACACACACACACACACACACACACACACACACACACACACCTGTGCTGCAATTGGAGAAGGGAAGTCATACCCTTTCCTTGTACGAGGCTAGCTGTTGCAATGTGGAGCAATGCAACTTCTGTTAGGGCACTCATGCCTTAGGTGACGTTCTGTTTTAGTGAGTATGCGTGCTGTTTTGATTTCAATTGTAATTGAGAACAAATAAATAATTACTACAGCAAATAATATGACAAGTGAATAATAATTCTTCCCAAGATAACCACAATAAAATCCTAAACTTTATTCTAGTACAATAGCTAATATTACATTGGAATTTACAATGACTTTAAACATTTTTATATTGTGCAGTTTGAAACAACAAGGTGATTCAACAAGAGTAGGTTTTAATAATACAATATCACAAATTTTACTAGTTTGGCTACCTTGAATTGAACAATTCATTATCATGTCCCACATTAATAGAACCACCATTAATCATACGTGTAGAGTGACCACAGAATTGTAGCTTAGGATTGTGGGAGAAGTTACAAACTAAGATGAGAAAGAAATCGTAATTATGTGGCTGATTGCATGTACACATGCAGCTGAACCTTTGTTCGTGCGACAACCAATGGCTGTCCCGATTGAGTTGCCATTGATACACAATTCAAAACCCTCTAGAATGTGGACACATCCTTTTTTCTGTATAGTGGACACTTCACATTCTCCCAGTGCAATGCAAACTGTTTTCTAAAATACAGGCAGCAAGTTCTTAAAAATAAACAGTCTTAACGGCTGATAAAAATGACAATAGCATAAACAAACATTCTTAAAGCCGCAAGAGCTTTTCTTTAAGGCGCAGAACACACTTCCTTTGTCCAGGTCAATAACTCTAATCTCTATGGTTTAGTTACTTCCATTATACACTTCTGTAAAGCATTCCTTTGCGAGAAAAGCTGTTATAGCAAAGACAATATGTGGTTACTTGGATGTGGTCACAAATCATTTGCTGCAGCTACTTACAGTTGCTGCAACAGCAGACTCGTACTCATCATTTCTGCAAATTCTATAGTTTGAACATTTAGTTCTAACATATGATGCAATAATGTATTCAAATTGCACATTGCATTAGAACATTATTTAATCAGGCAATGCAAATGAAAAATGGCATTTTAATATAAGCCTGTGAAGTAAGAGCACCTCCTTGATAAGGACAAATTAAGTAGCTAGAACCAGTGAGCAATGCATTGTGGAGGCTCCCCTGTACATCTTTTGGATATGAATAAGGTCATTGCTATGTCCACTTCCTTCTGTTCCCTGAACAACTAACACCTTGAAGTTCCCTGAATAGCCTCCCATGCATATTAATTCTAAGTTATTAACGTAAATTTCAATGTCAGATGGAATTAGCACCAGCACCCTATCTTCATCACCCCTTGCCAAACAGACCTTATCTTCTAGAGTGGATGACCACCTATTCCAGTTACCAATTCAAACATCTTCTGATGCCTAGGTATTGATACATCTCACAGTTTTTACCAGCTACCTGGATCCCATAGGAACTTGTGAACATCAAGGTGATGGTACATGTATTTTTCTACCAGAACTATCTCATAGACATCTTTGCAGAGTCCTTTCATCGTGCTCACTTAGAGAAGTAGGTGCCAAGCTAGCAGCCTTTTCAACTTTTTCAAGAATGGGAAGGGGAACGTCACCTGCCTTTGACTTCACTGCTTGTCTCATTGCTTGATTAAAATGTCATGCCTGCAATGGAAGCAACACCAGTTGCAGCTGTGAGAGGTGGTAGAGCTGAGAAAACACATCATTAGGAAGGAGGTTATTCTTCTTGTAGTGGAATACTCCGGCATAACACTGAGGGCCAATGGTTGGGTCATCCTGTCCAGGATGTAGAACCTTAGTAAGTGTATCTGTACTTTCTTTGTGTTGGTCTTGCTTTGTAGCAGTTATTATTTGGCAACAAATTACTCTGGTGTTATCAAAATGTTTTGTACTGATCAATGCTTCCCCACATATGGCACACTCGTAAAATTCACCCATTTCACGCCAGCATGTGGGTATCACACAAAGGAAGAACACTGCCTATTCCTTGTATTCAAATGAAAAACTGGCTCCAAATTTCATAGTCAGGGAATACGGCGTAGTATTACTCGCTACATGTATGTAGTAATAGAAATGTCGTGAATACCGCTAACAGATTACATTATACGCAGCGCTGATAGACCGTACACTCATTTGGACTTTAATAAACGTAGTTGGTATTAGCCGACGAATAGTCAACATAGTGAAACTGCAGACACGTAGAAAGCAAAGATGACTGAGATAACGCTCACACATTCCCACACACAAACCTTGTCCTCGTACCCAGACCAATTACGTAAGCATGATAATGTGCGATAATGCTTACGTACTTTGGGTCTGGGTACGAAACGACTCAACCCAGCTGGTTGGTAGCACCCAGCCTGTCCCAGAACAACGGAAGCCACGAAGACCGACTCAACGCTTCCCGTGATACGCCACGGCCAGCAATCCAATATCTCCACTTAATTGCCGAAAAACAAAATTATACACATTTCATACATATATATACACACAGTACATGCATGCCCGTATGTCTGGGCTCTCGTACCCAGAAAAAAACATTCTCTTTTAGTTGGTATTGCAGTATATCTTCGTCACGATTGTAGCAGGCACTAGAATAGACAAGTTAGGAACTTAATACCGAATTTAGTCTGGTATTAGGACTTTCTGAACTAGAGTTACTTAAATACAAATTCCAATCTTTAGAAAATTAGCGAGGCTTAATTGAATTAGTAATAGCAAATATTTATTTAATCTGCGATAGCAAAAGGGAGATGAATGCTGGACGCGTGATATTGTGGCCAGATACGGTAACAGCAGCGAGCTCAATCTAAGCACGCCCATCTACTAATTGATCCATACAAGATGTTTAATAGTTAGCCGTATCTATGTCGACACAGCTGTGTATTGTCTAAGATAAAAATCAGGGAAACAAAATTATAAACATTACAGACCTACATTTAGCAAATACAGTATATGGGTCAGTTCACGAGAAAATGAGCCTTCGCATATATATAATTAATATGCATGGGTCACGACATTTTGTTGTGAACCGTTCCATATAATACTGTGGTTGAACTTGCTAAATTTAGGTTTGTAATTTTTACAAATTCATAATCGCCGTAATCCCTTGAATATCAATTTTGTTAAACCATAGTATGGTTTATGATAGCAGTACTTTTGTTGTTCAGTTTTGTGTACAACATCAAAAGTGTACTTACTGCAACAATTTTTATATGCATGAACACTTTTAAATGATATCGAAATATGCATCCAAATAACATGTGTAGACAGATAAGTAAAAAATAATAGTTTATGCCAATAAATTAATCTGATTTTCAACATGTAAATATGCAGATGTAGATGAATGTGCTCTGGGTATAAATGGGTGCAATCAGATATGCACCAACATCATTGGAAGTTATGTGTGCAGTTGCTACCTTGGATACCAAATCTCTTCCAACAGCAGAACTTGTGTGGGTAAGAGAATATGCAAGCAGTAAACTATTAATTTAATGTATGCAACTTTCCACCACACAGACATAGATGAATGTGCTCTGGGTATAAGTGGATGCAATCAGTCTTGTACCAACACCATTGGAAGCTATTTCTGCAGTTGCTATGTTGGATACCAAATCTCGTCCAACAACAGAATGTGTGTGGGTAAGAGAATATACAGTCTGTGACAATAAAATATTAAAAGTATGCAGCATCTATATAATTTTACGCACATAATTATCCAATGCTGGTGCACAACTTCACACCACACAGACATAGATGAATGTGCTCTGGGTATAAGTGGATGCAATCAGTATTGTACCAACACCAATGGAAGCTATGTGTGCAATTGCTACCTTGGATACCAAATCTCTTCCAACAATAGAACTTGTGTGGGTAAGAGAATATCGTGTCTGTGCATGACACACCATGACCCTAAATGGTTGTATTATTGATAACAAATATTGTACTAGAACACGTAGTTTCAAATGTACAACTTCCCAACGCACAGACATAGATGAATGTGCTCTGGGTACAAGTGGATGTAATCAGATATGCACCAACACCATTGGAAGCTATGTGTGCAGTTGCTACCTTGGATACCAAATCTCCTCCAACAATAGCACAACATGTGCAGGTAAGAAATATATTACCTTGAAGGTTTTTATACATTTTTGGGATCGTTTCCACGAAAGGGACTGAATGCATGTTTTTCCAAGATTTCAATTTTTTTATTATTATCTAGAAGTCTTACATGTCCTTTGAATTTAACATTAACTATACATTTCAACGCAAGTGCTACATTTCTCATGCACGTACTGGAACATTAATTATATTTGTGCTAGGTCCCTTTTCGCAGAAACGATCCCATTTGCTCATTATAATGTAAATTTGAATACACAATTTCTTACTTCCTAGACATAGATGAATGTGCTCTGGGTATAAGTGGATGCAATCAGTATTGTACTAACACCAAAGGAAGCAATGTGTGCAGTTGTTACCTTGGATATCAAATATCTTCCAACAACAAGACATATATCATTAGTGATACTACAGTATTAACAATTTTATACAATTTTAATGTGTCGCCACACAGACATAGACGAATGTGCTCTGGGTATAAGTGGATGCAATCAGTATTGTACCAACACCATTGGAAGCTATGTGTGCAATTGTTATCTTGGATACCAAATCTCTTCCAACAACTACACCTGTGTGGGTAAGACATATCATTAGTGATACTACAGTGTGAACAATTTTGTACAATTTTAATGTGTCGCCACACAGACATAGACGAATGTGCTCTGGGTATAAGTGGATGCGATCAGTATTGTACCAACACCAATGGAAGCTATGTGTGCAGTTGTTACCTTGGATACCGAATATCTTCCAACAACAGAACATGTGTGGGTAAGACATATTGTTAGTGATACTACAGTGTTAACAATTTTATACAATTTTAATGTGTCGCCACACAGACATAGACGAATGTGCTCTGGGTATAAGTGGATGCGATCAGTTATGTACCAACACCAATGGAAGCTATGTGTGCAATTGTGACCTTGGATACCAAATCTCTTCCAATAGCAGATCTTGTGTGGGTAAGAAAATATTCAAGCAGTAAACAATAAATTTAATATATGCTACTTCCACCACACAGACTTAGATGAATGTGCTCTGGGTATAAGTGGATGCAATCAGTCTTGTACCAACACCATTGGAAGCTATTTCTGCAGTTGCTATGTTGGATACCAAATCTCTTCCAACAACAGAACGTGTGTGGGTAAGAGAATATACAGTCTGTGACAATAAAATATTAAAAGTATGCAGCATCTATATAATTTTACGTACATAATTATCCGATACTGGTGCACAACTTCCCATCACACAGACATAGATGAATGTGCTCTGGGTATAAGTGGATGCAATCAGTATTGTACCAACACCAATGGAAGCTATGTGTGCAATTGCTACCTTGGATACCAAATCTCTTCCAACAATAAAACGTGTGTGGGTAAGAGAGTATCATGTCTGTGCATGACACCATGACCCTAAATGGTTGTATTATTGATAACAAATATTTTACTAGAACACGTAGTTTCAAATGTACAACTTCCCAACGCACAGACATAGATGAATGTGCTCTGGGTACAAGTGGATGTAATCAGATATGCACCAACACCATTGGAAGCTATGTGTGCAGTTGCTACCTTGGATACCAAATCTCCTCCAACAATAGCACAACATGTGCAGGTAAGAAATATATTACCTTGAAGGTTTGTATACATTTTTGGGATTGTTTCCGCGAAAAGGCATGTTTTTCCAAGATTTCAATTTTGTATTATTATCTAGAAGTCTTAAATTTTCTCTACACATTGCTTCTTAGGCACTGAGAATCGGAGTATCTGTCATGGAGTTGTAAGGCTCTGAATTTTACATTAACAATACATTTCAAGTGTTACATTTCTCATGCACGTACTGGAACATTAATTATATTTGTGCCAGGTCCTTTTTCGCAGAAACGATCCCATTTGCTCATTATAATGTAAATTTGAATACACAATTTCTTACTTCCTAGACATAGATGAATGTGCTCTGGGTATAAGTGGATGCAATCAGTATTGTACCAACACCAATGGAAGCTATGTGTGCAGTTGCTACCTTGGATACAGAGTATCTGATAACAACAAAATCTGTGTGGGTGAGCTCATAAGAACATAACAATAATAGTCTAGGATTGAAGAATAATTACACTCAGAACCTTTTATCACCTGCACATCATATAAGAGGAAGTTCCATCAGTAAGGTCTGGGACAGACCCTAACTGAATTTGACACATGTTATGTAAATACATAATTAGTATTACATCACCATTCCATAACACAATCTGAAACACATGGCACATAGGTTCATTGTCACTATGCCCACACCCTTGTGGGGGCAGTATTAATCGATTGTCTGATACCAGTATTACGCTAATTTGTTGGTCAATGATGATTATCTACTACTATGTGTAGTTAAATTAATTAATTAATTAAGTAAAGCTATTTAATGTTACAGGTGCATGCACGTTGTAAGTTGGCTTTTTGAAATGCATCAAAATCTATCAGACATAAGAAACGAATAGTTCACAGCATTAACGCCTACTATATACCATCTTTATGGATACTGCTGGTTTAGGACTGCTGGTTTAGGTGTCAAGCATCCTTTTTAATGGGCTATCAGACTTGCAAAATGCAAAATGTGCTCAACACATGCCATGGTCATGACATTACAACTGGTAGTAGCGATGACAATAGCACATTGCTAACATCTCAACTTGTGAAAAATTCATTTAAACAGCCTCACTACAGAGGTCGTATCGAACATGATTTCTAATTACTGTAACTATGCTTGAAATCAAAGATACTTAAACTACAAGCAACTTCAATGCTCTAATCATGCAGGTTGCAGTTTCATGAGTATAGTTGTAGATATCGTGAATTGTGACAAGGATTGAAGTCACTATAGATACCTTTTTCTTATTTGATTTTCAGCATCAATACACAAACAAATGAGCAAATGACATAAATAACTTGTACAAACATACAAAAGGCAGGTCATGGATGCATGTACAACTACCTATGACAAATTGTGCAATAGGACATAACTAAATCATGAGCAAAGCACTGAGATGTTAGGAGAGGAGATAACATGCTGAGGTACAGAATTCTATAAGGAAATGATCATTCAGTGAAACAGTGAGATCAAAATGCCATGCATGTTTTATGTACATAGATGTTAATAAATGTGTACCCATTGTTTGCACACAGATATTAATGAATGTGTAACAGACACAAGTGAGTGCAATCAAATATGCTCTGATACAAATGGGAGCTATGTTTGTGACTGCTATTCTGGATATGTACTTCTATCTGATGGCAAGACTTGTGATAAAGATACAAGTAAGCAGTTACATGAAAATGATTTAAAATCTCATGTCGGTTGCCCTATTGTACAAACGTCAAAAATGCACCACATGCACATGCCCAATCACAAACAGTAACTTTTAGTGGTATTTTTCAAAGAATGCTCCGTGTATACTGCATACAAAACACAATGTGATTATAAAGCAAGATGTACCTAATGCATACATTATAAAATTTCCAGTACGCGCAATAGAAATGTAACGCTTGCATTGAAATGTATGATTTTATGTAAGGCTCTGAATTCTTAATTAAAATTAAGAATTCAGAGCCTTACAACACCATGACAGATAATTCGATTCTCAGTGGGTAAGAAGCAATGTGTAGAGGAGGACATTTCAGACGTCTAGAATATAAAATAAATTGAAATCTTGAAAAAACATTTGTTAGGTCCCTTTTCGCGGAAATGATCCCATAAGTCTGGCAAACTAATCCAACTTAGATGTGCTTTGCTATTTAGTAATGTGTTCCTTTTGATTCCAACTATACTTCTATACAGTGATACTATACATTTGTCATATATTATTTTGATTTTATTTATTCCAATATCAGTGATGGCCAAAATATTTTTAAGCGCCAAAATCACCCTTGTGGTGTTTTTAGGACAAGCAAAGGAAGAGCAACACTTGCATTATATGTATGGCTAATTAAACAGTCAGTGCCATATGACTCCTGCAATAGACAGTCCAATTTTGGATGCATGCAAATTATCTGATAGAGAATTATTTGAGAGAGAAACTTTCCAATTCACAGATAACAAAAATTGAGAACTTGGAAAAATTACCAGTTAGTGAATTTCTTATAATCTATCAAATATATCAGCTCAGAATAATGGTTGAGAAATACATTTGTGGTAATCTTATGAAATAACCACAATACAAAGCACAACAAGCCTTTAGTCAACTCTACACCCTTTTGCCATAACTCTCCTCCTCCAGTGGCACAACAAACTCAACCCAGTTCAGTACACTCTGTGTCATTACAAGCTTATACTTTTGGTACTATCACCAGTGTCATACTCTTCTTTTAAGTCGTGTGTTTGTTTTATATTCTACAGAATTTCTATCTGGTGATGCAATCGACATCACTTCCACAGTCTCGACGATTGGAATAACAGGTGCTATGTGTGCTTTCACGATAATTTGCTGCTTCGTCATAGTCATCATTGGTTATAAATGGCTGGCAAAAAGAAGGGTTATGAATCCATCTCCAAGGTAAATTGCATGGCTTTGGGTTTGGTGATATGCTCATAATATGCAATAGGTTAATAGTAAAGCCTTCTCATGAGACCCACAGCTATTTACAAAATATAAATCACCTTTTCCTACAGGGATTAAAATTCTTTTAACACTTCTACTGCAATCTGCATCATACTTAATTAGTGTCTTGTATCTTTTTTCAGTAATATGACTTCAGTTGACCTACCAGGCATGTCCATGTCACAATGTGAAGCTTACGAACTTGTCACCGTCAATGCATATGCAATCTCTTCAGCTGCAGTAACTCAGAAAGAAGATGCTACTTATGAATCGACAAATTAATGGGACATTAAATAACGCCTTCAGATACGATCTTGTTTAATAAGTGCTGTGTAGCTTTTAACACAAGTGTTTTTGATATTTGTGCTGACTAGTTTTTTTCTTTATTTTTCTTTTTATCGTTTTTATTAGTTTATTTTATTTTGCAAAGTACTTTGAGTTCACAGCCAAACAGAGCACTGCATAGAATTATGCTGTTGAAAAGCAGACCATTATCGACGCTGCACTTTTATTGAAAGGGAAATGCAATAGAATAAGGCCAGGTAGGAGGATGTGATTGAACCTATACTTGACAAGTGCAGATGATTCAATTATTTTTGTACCTTTTTGCATGTACATCTCACATTACATATTGATTTTTCTTACCTCATATTCACAGACACAATTGGACATAAACTACATCAGTTTCAGACAACTATGCCATGTATAGCATCTGAGAACAGGGATGGAGCTCTGAGTGGCTAGCAGAGTAGCCAAGCAAAAGAATTTGAATTTTGCATTGCTTGCTACTTGGCTAGTCAAACAGACCTATTCCAACAAATCAGTTGTGTTATACACTAAATATGCCAAGTTCAACCCCCGTCTTGTTCACTTCAATGCCAGGGCATTTCTGGCCCAGACTAGTTCACATGCATTTGACATCACAGACATCGGTCAATGTGGAAAGAATGCATAATGGATAATATATTACAAGTCCTTTAATATTAATTATCTCATCACATTGTTTCAGAGCCACTCTTATATGTTGATCTAATCTGTCATTTGAACATTGCTGATTTGAACCTAATAACTTCAAATAAATAGTTCCAAACTAAGCGGTTGTAGAAATCATGTTATTCATGTTTATAAATATTGTAACGAGCCTCAAATCTAGATATCAGAATGCTCTTACAGGTACACACACAACAGATATACACCGAGGATCACATGTATTCGAATGCTCAAATGCCTGCTGACTGTGGCTAGCACCTAAAGGTGTCATGATACACGCCAGTTGAACCCACTCTTCTTTCTTCTTAACCTTTAATCTCCAGAGCCAAGTCCTACGCGTAGGACCAATATTTGAAAATTCATTATTAATAGAAATGCAAGTTTTTGTCATCCATTTCTCTACTGTTGTTTGATGTGTCTACCATGCTTAATTTACCAATTGACAATCCATTTTTTTTAATCACGCTCTTGGTTACACGATGCAAAAAAACAGGATGCGGTACTTAAAAATGCATTATGCGTACATTTTAATTGTCACAGAAAAAAGTATGACAAGTATAACTTTTATTGGATGTTTTTTGAAGCTTGATGTGTGTGCTACTTAATGCATTCTATGGCCGTTGTCTAACTCTAAACGATTTAGCCATTTGTACTGAAAACACACTGTGCGTTTTCAAGATTTGTCCATTCTCTTGGCTATTCCAAGACATGCGACTGACAAATAAGTATTGTTCATACGCTTGTGGAGCTAGCAAATTCCAAATGTACTTTTATATTTTCCTAGTGCCAAAGACCTGTCTCATTATCCCCCTTGTTTTGAACGTCGTTCTGATCTTTTCAACATTACTTGTTGGTACTTGAAGTTGCTTCACGATAACATGTATCTATTGGCAATGAGTATTGACTGTATTTGACAGTCTTTGAAGAATTGCAAGGAAGTACCAGTATATTCAGAATTACTAACCATTTTTACAGTACAATGAGTTTTTGGTTTGTTCTCTGTTCATATGGGTTTGCAAAAAATTAATTTTAACATGCGTCCTACGCGTAGGACCATCGTTCTACATGTAGGACGTCTGGAGATTAAAGGTTAACACATGTCCTCAGCAGTTGCAACAAGGTGCTATTCATTCACCCTATCATCCCATCACCTTGTGGGTGATATGCTGTGGTACGAGATTTGTGTACTCTAAATGCCTGTAGGGTTTGGTGAAATACAACACTCTCAAAATGTCAGCCTTGATCGGAATGCATCATGTCTGGAACTCCATAAAAGTAGCAACCACCACTATCAATTCCTGGGTTATCTGTGCAGCAGAGCCTGCTACATCACTGAATGTCAAGACAGCAACATCCAGTTTCTATACTTAATGTAATTTGTTAGCTAGCATGTGACTTGCTGGGGTCTGTTTAGCCTGGAATTTCCCTCTTCACTTGGCTAGCCCAGATTGGCCAACTAGCACCTCTAGCATGCAACCAATGTATGTGGGGGTGGAGGGGGAGGAGCCAGTGCTCAGACCTCTCATAAGCACAGGTCCAAACTGTACCCTGCATTAGTCTTGGTCCCAGGCCCAGTTCACCACAGCAGCACATGGATTACATCACTGCTATGATCGACCTAGTTTGAGTGTAGTGGTGATGTACTCCATCTAGTGCTGTAGTGAAATTAGCCTGGGACAGGGACTACTTCTGCCTGGCCCCTTCTTGTGCATGGCTATAGGTCAAAATCACAAAGCATGGTATTGAGTTTATAGGACGTAACAGGGAAGTAAGGAGTCTGCCTTATCAAGTACAGTGCTTTCACACCAATTGTTGTAGACTATATTCATTCTCAAGTTAACACTTTATTTCACAAATCAACTTGTTACCTATTATTAAGCCTAGATCAGGATGTCACCTTTCTCCCTCCTCCCTCTTCCACACTCCTCCCCCCCCCCCCCCCCCCCCCCCCCCCTTCAAAATGTGTTTCCTAGGTGTTCTTTCATTGGCTAGCTCAAAATGTTATGCACACTCCCCTTCAATTGCCTCTGGTATCTCACCAACCCTCTTTCCACCATCCCATCACAACCAACCCTCCCTATCACACCATGCTAACTTACACTCTCGTTCTCACCTCCGTCAGGTCCCAGCACCAAATCTTGCCATCCTCTGCCCCACACACAATAGTGCCATCATCACCAGCAGTCAATCTTATACTCATGTGACCTTTGTACCTAGGGATAGATCATATCACTCATCACAGATGAATACATGCACATGTGCACTAAAACCACACATGTACACCTCCCATATGTACACATATACACATACACATGCTCTTCCTCACTCTTACACATTGAGCAGTTCTCCATTGTCCCTGTCCAGCAGTCTGGTCTTCTCATCCAGGGATGATGCCAAAACACAGTGACCATCTCAAGAAAAAGACAAACTGGTCACTGGATCTGAGGGGATGGGGGAAGAAAGGGAAATCCCCATCAATGAAGATGAGAGGGAAATGAAATCCCCCATCAATAAGGAAAAGAGGGATTTCCCCTTCCGGTGATGGAACTGGCTTATATCTGTACCATTCCACACAAAGCCATGAGCCATGCACATGACAACTGATGATAAACCATGAGCTATGCCCATACATATGCTGTAAAGCTACAATCGTACACTTATACTTAGCAAAACTACACAGCACGCATGCCTGGATGAGACACACATGGTGTCAGGAGGTGTTTGTCACATGCAACAGATATCAATCTGACTGCATTCTGTTTGGGGCTGGCCCCCCAATGATGAAAGTATTTTGTATATTAGCAAAGAGGCCCCAAACTACGATGGACAGGAACCAAAGCATTATGTGCCCCCCCCCCCCCCCCCCCCCCCGTTAGCAATCGGAGAGTGTAGGGAGGGGAAAGGGGAGAGGAAGTGGGAGGGCACAATACCTTGATAAGCAGGAGCATGGTCACATCTCATAAACGGTACATTAAGATCACTCCACACTGCATTACAGTGTGCATATGCTGTACAGACCAAGTTTAGAGACAGCCTGCACCTGGAATCCATCACAACTGAGTACTTCCCAATGTAAAGTGCACGCTGGTCAGAAAGGCGCTGCATGTACAGCTTCTACTGCCAAAAAACGATCACTTACGGATCAGATTTGTTTTGGCCCTACATGTACTATGGAAGTGGCTGCAATACAGATGGGTAGTTGTAGCGATTGCTGATTACTAATGTGTGGGCGTAATTGTTAAATACCTAGTCTTTTAGCAGCCAGACTGTGTGTCCCTAATTCTAGAAGCATCGAGAAGCATCTTCGCACGTGATGGAGGAGCGCTATTAAAGCCTGTGACAACGAGGCAGCGCAGACAGGGATTGGAACTGACGAAGGAACTAACGAGCATGGTTGTATGCTGAATGTGTGTTCTTTTCGCGTGTATACCGCTGTGATTTGGCTGTTGACGAATCCCCTTCTACTTGGAAGTTCAGGCGTAGCGCGTGCGTAGGTCACAGTCTTAGTCGGTTACTACAATTGGCGACGAGGTAAACTAGTTTCTGTGGTAGATGACGTCTCTCCTGGGATCTGTAGGGGCATTTCAAGAAGGACAGGAGGACTGGACATGCTATTGCGAACGTCTGGAACAATTCTTTCAGGCTAACGGAATCGATGACGAAGGCAAACGCAGAGCTGTCCTCCTTAGCGTGTGCGGCGGTTCCGTGTACCAATTGATACGCAACTTGGTGGCGCCTGGGAAACCTGCAGACAAGTCCTTCTCTGAACTGGTAACACTTGTCCGCACTCATTTTCGTCCTTCCTCATCTGTTACAGTGCAACGCTACAATTTCAACTCTCGGTCGCAGAGGGACGGGGAGTCGGTATCGCAGTTCGTCGCTGAACTGCGTAAACTCTCAGAGCACTGCGACTTCGGGAACACGCTGGAGGACATGCTACGGGACCGTCTTGTATGTGGCATTCGGGACATCAGGGTACAGCGGAGGTTGTTAGCCGAACCAGGCCTCACCTTCACCAAGGCATTTGGATTGGCTCAGTCGGCTGAGTTGGCGGAAAAGAACGTTCAAGACCTCCAACAATCAGAAGGTAGCCCTGTTCATCCTGTACATAAGGTGGAGCCGGCAGGAAAGCCATGGTCAGGAAACTGTTCCCGTTGTGGCGGTAAGCATAAGGCGTCAGACTGCCGCTGTAAGTCTTTGGATTGTTACAAGTGTGGTAAACGAGGCCATTTGGCTCGAGTTTGTCGCAGCCATGGAGGGGGAGGCAGCAAAGGCACTCGCAGTGATGAACTTTCGGATGAGCGTAGTGGCAAGAAGCCCTTGGACACGGAGAAGACAGAGACATATGCCTTATACAACTTATCTTCTAGCAAGTCTCGAATGCCTCTGGTACAGTTGTTGACGGTAAATGGTACTCCTTTGCAGATGCAAGTGGATACTGGAGCGGTGGTCTCCCTTATTAGCGAGAGTACTTACATGCGTGTCTGGCCTCAGGTAAGACGTCCAGCTTTGGAGAAAAGTGGCATCTTGTTGCGCACTTACACGGGAGAAGGTATCAATGTCGTTGGAAAGATTTGCGTTGACGTGCAGCACGAGGGCCAGAATCATCGTTCCTTGGACTTGCTCGTTGTGCAGGGGCGGGGACCCTCGCTGATAGGACGGGACTGGCTGAGTAAGCTTAAAATAAATCTTTCTCTGTTTTATGTAGGTTCCAGTGAAGGAGTGGAACAATTGCTGGAAAGGCATGCAACATTGTTCGAAGGAAAGCTTGGATTGCTAGAGGGAATGCGGGTTAAGATTCATGTGGATAAGACGGTCAAACCACGCTTTTACAAACCACGGCCAGTTCCGTACGCACTGAGAGATAAAGTGGAGCAAGAACTGGAGCGCTTACAAAGAGATGGGGTCATTGAACCAGTGAGATTTTCAGAATGGGCCGCTCCTGTGGTGCCGGTGGTAAAGTCCGATGGGAGTTTACGGATATGTGGGGATTATAAACTTACTGTCAATAGTGCTGCAACTGTCGATTCGTATCCCCTTCCCCGAATAGATGACGTGCTGGCGTCCATGACGGGAGCTAAGGTGTTCTCTAAACTGGACTTGTCGCACGCTTACTTGCAGCTGCAGCTAGAGGAAGAGTCGAAAGAGTTTGTGACCATTTCCACGCACAAAGGCCTCTTTCGTTATAACAGGTTGCCATTTGGTATTGCAGCAGCCCCCGCTATTTTCCAGCGAACTATGGAAGGAATCTTGCAGGATATTCCTCACGTTCAGGTATACATAGATGATATATTGGTGGCAGACTCGTCAAGAGAAGAGCACATGAAAACTTTGGCGAAAGTCCTATCTCGTCTGCAGCAGGTTGGGGCAAAGTTAAAGAAGGAAAAATGCCAATTCATGATGCCCAGTGTGGAGTATTTGGGATTCCACATATCAGGGGAGGGAATCAGGCCCACCCAAGAAAAGCGGCAGGCTATTGTGAATGCACCTGCCCCTGGTGATGCCACGCAGCTTAAGTCATTCATTGGGCTTGTTAATTATTACTCAAAGTTTTTGCCTTCGCTTGCAGACACTTTGGCTCCTTTGTACAAGTTACTGGGGAAACACCAGCGTTGGCATTGGGGAAAGGAACAGGCTGATGCATTTCAGAAAGCAAAATCTCAGTTGTCTTCTGACGTTTTATTGGTGCACTTTGATCCTGGAAGGAAACTAGCCATTTCTTGTGATGCTTCTCCTTACGGCATTGGAGCGGTCTTATCACATGTTTACGAAGACGGCACAGACCGACCAATAGCCTATGCCTCTCGGTCCCTGGCTCCTGCTGAGAAAAACTACTCACAGATCGAAAAGGAAGGTTTGGCAGTGGTGTGGGGTGTGAAGAAATTTCATTTGTTTTTGTATGGCAGAGAGTTTATAATACTTTCGGATCACAAACCTTTGCAGTTCCTGTTTAATGAGCAGAAACCAATCCCAACCATGGCCTCAGGACGGATTCAGAGATGGGCATTGACACTAAGTGCATACAAGTATCACATGGAATACAGAGCTGGAAAGGACCAGGGCAACGTTGATGCACTTAGCAGACTACCAGTAGGAGAGGCTCCTTCGGAGGTTCCTATTCCAGGAGACACGGTCCTGATGCTCCAGATGCTGTCTGGTGGTGATTCCATAGTAACAGCCTCAGCTATCAGGAAGTGGACCAATACAGACCCACTGTTGTCTATGGTAAGACGCATGGTGCTGCAGGGATGGGAGTCTCAACTGGATGCAGAGTTTAAGCCATATTTGCAGCGGAGGTATGAACTTAGTGTTCAAAATGGGTGTGTCCTTTGGGGTTGTCGGGTGGTGGTACCTCCTCTGGGTAGGGCACCCATACTCAAATTGCTTCATGAGGGGCATCCTGGCATTTCAAGGATGAAAGCATTAGCTAGAAGTGTTGTATGGTGGCCTGGATTAGATGCAGAATTGGAGGTTGAAGTGAAGTCGTGTACAGCATGTCAGGATACTCGTAACACACCATCAAAGTCCCTGCTTCACCCTTGGGAGTGGCCCTCTAAACCTTGGGCTCGGTTGCATGTTGATTTCTTTGGTCCATTTTTGGGGAAAACTTTTTTTGTCATAGTGGATTCCCATTCCAAATGGGTGGAGGCAGCTGTTGTCTCTTCACCGTCCTCTCAGCAGGCTATGCGAATTCTCAGACACACGTTTGCTACTCACGGGCTACCAGACATTTTAGTGTCTGACAATGGGGCAGCATTTACAAGTGCAGAGTTTCAGCTCTTTGTCAAGGCTAATGGTTTTCGACATGTGAGAAGTGCACCGTACCATGCTGCTACTAATGGACTGGCAGAAAGAGCAGTGCAGTCTCTTAAAAATGCCCTCAAACGAATGACAGGGGATGTTGAGACTGGTCTGGCTCGATTCCTATTCCAGTATAGGCTGACTCCTCATTCAACTACGGGGCAATCGCCAGCAGAGCTGTTACTAGGGAGGAAACCCAAGTCTCATTTGGATTTCGTATTTCCATCATTGAAGAATCAAGTACAGCGGCAACAGGAGAGGCAAAAGGATGATCATGATCGCAAGGCGAGTCACCGTTCATTTGTGGTGGGTGAAAGGGTGTATTGCCTGAACCATAGGGGTGGATTACCTAAATGGTTGTCTGGAGTTATTAGATCAGTACAGGGGCCTGTGACAGTGGTAGTTAAGTTGGAAGATGGCAAAGAGAGTCGTTACCACATTGACCATGTTAGGAGTAGAAGTCATGATTCCACAGAGGATGGAAATGAGACGATGACATCGCAGGAGCAAGATGCAGAAGAGGTCGGGCCCCTGGATCCTAACATGCCTCCAGTTCCAGAGCAGCAGCAACCCCCACCACCACCCATGGCTGTTACTCCGGAGCCTCAGCGTCGGGTGGATCCTGATTACAGACCTGTACCTGATCCAGTGCCTGCACCTATTCCTCGACGGTCTACAAGACCTCACCATCCCCCAGAACGATTTGGCTGGTGAAGGAGGAGTGTAGCGATTGCTGATTACTAATGTGTGGGCGTAATTGTTAAATACCTAGTCTTTTAGCAGCCAGACTGTGTGTCCCTAATTCTAGAAGCATCGAGAAGCATCTTCGCACGTGATGGAGGAGCGCTATTAAAGCCTGTGACAACGAGGCAGCGCAGACAGGGATTGGAACTGACGAAGGAACTAACGAGCATGGTTGTATGCTGAATGTGTGTTCTTTTCGCGTGTATACCGCTGTGATTTGGCTGTTGACGAATCCCCTTCTACTTGGAAGTTCAGGTGAATGAGTGTAGAGTGTAAGTAGCATCAATTGGGACTGTCTAGAATCTGCAACCAAGATGGGGAAGTGACCATCATACCCAGGCATAGTGGTCATCCGGGTTTGCTCACATGGGTATGGTGCTCTCATGGGTGTGATGGTTACCTGGGCATGGTGGTCACCTAGGTGACCACCATGCCCAGGTGACCATCACACCCAGATAACCACCACGTTAAGGTTAGATAGACCGTATTGGTCCTTCCATCTTAGATGTACAGGTCTGTACATCAAACCTTCTACCCACTGCTCTCTTCTCACTCCTGGGCTTTTATTTGTTGCCATTTTGGGTGCAGTAACAGAGCAAAACCTGTCCTCCACCAAAGGGGGTGTTCTTAGTTCCAACCACTCTCCCATGTCAGTGCACCTCAGTTGTTGATTTGAAATCATAAACTACCATCCATGACCTATTAACATGTGTATCCCACCACTATCTTACTACAGTAACTATCACCTTGACACCAACTCCATGTCACATCACCAATTATATATCATCACCAACATCACCACCATTATCCTCATCATCATCACCATCACCTTCATCCTAAGGAATATTTCTCGCATATCCAATAGAAATGTATGGTTAATTCAGTGCTTAACAGCTCCATGAGATATACTCCAATTCATAGTGTGTAAATATCGCTGTGTAGAGGACATTTCAGACGTCAGGAATATCAACAAAGAAAAACATTTGCTAGGTCCCTGTTCTCTCCCATAGATAAATAATACAAGTAAATAAAAACATTCTCTAACGAGAAAGTTGTTGGTATATAGGATTGACCAATGGTGGTGTAAAAAGCACTGAAACAAGAGTGACAGAAATTTGACTGGAAAAATGAAATAGGCCTATATTTAGCCCATTACTCAGGCATGCACTGTTATAACGTTAGTGTGCTAAATATAGGCCTATTTCAATTTTCCAGTCAAATTTCTGTCACTCTTGTTTCCGTGCTTTTTACACCACCATTGGTCAATCCTATATACCAACAACTTTCTCGTTAGAGAATGTTTTTATTTACTTGTTTCATTAGTTTTTTCCTCTGTCGTAGTAGCGCGTCTTTAAATGTTGTCACAAATTCATTTTAATTTTCGAAGGGAGGGAGGTTAAAAAATTTAATAATTAAAATTATAAGTATATGAGTTTTTAATGTACTGTATGGTTCCCCTGGCTTGTCCTCATCCTCTCCCCCAGCCTCGTCTCTGACTTCGCCAGCCTGGTTCAGGCCATGGGAGCCATGCGGGTGGTGGTGGCAGCGGCCAGGGTGGCAGCAGGCAAAGTGGTGGTGGGGGCACTGGTGCCAATACTGTAGTGGTGCTCCTGCTGCTTCTGCTGCTGCTGGTGGCGGTGTGGGCAGCGCTGCTGCTGCTGCTGCTGCTGCTGCTGCTGGTGGCGGTGAGGGCAGCTCTGCTGCTGGTGGCGGTGGGGGCAGCTCTGCTGCTGGTGGCGGTGGGGGCAGCGCTGCTGCTGGTGGCGGTGAGGGCAGCTCTGCTGCTGGTGGTGGTGAGGGCAGCTCTGCTGCTGCTGGCGGCGGACGGTAGGGGGCAGCACTGCATCTGACAGAGAGTATAGAAACAAAGTGCAGGGATTTAGTTTTTACCTTTTTTGTTCTCAGCAAGCAAAGTGCACTATTTGGTTGGTGAGTCGCTTTTATACATGAAAAGCCTTTACATGTGTGCCGGCTGTGCTATAATTCTATTGGTCCAATTTCATTGGTACATCACCAATTGGTCTACATATTCATGACCTCACAGATAAGGGGGAGTGGTTGTGTGTATGTGTGTGTGTGTGTGTGTGTGTTGCCAGCTGTGCTAAAATTCTATTGGTCCAATTTTATTTCTATTCACTGGATTGGTCTGCATAACTCATGACCCCCCAAAGGTGCCATTGTGCTGAAAATTGAAGAAGTTGTTCATGCTCCAAATTAAAAGGTGTTAACAATGTTTACATGGGAATGACCTCCCCTCCAATGATGAATGGACATTTGGAACAGTGACTTTGTCCTCAACACAAATGCTACTTCTTCACTAGTGAGCTTGCGACCTCATTCACTCATTTGTACATTTCCATTTCAAGGGGTGCATGGTATCCTTATCTCTGTCCCCTATCTCCTCTGTCCCCTATCTCCTCTGCCACTACACACCTACCATTGAGGTCTACTGCTCAATCCTAGCAAATGCAATTAAATTCATACACAGTTGCAGGCGGGCTGCCGTTGTACATCAGATAAGGAAGCCTTTTTGTACATCAGATTAAGGATGACACCCCAATATTCAATAGACAGGTCACAAAGGACAGTACACAACAGTTGGGTCACCATGCATGCTTTACATGTGAAGTGAATGGTTTTGTGCAGATCCCTTACATGCGTGCTATGCACATCTTCCTATAGCTTTTTAATGTACAACATGCCATGACATACCTTTGGGTGGTAGTGGTAGTTCGGTGACCCCTGCGATACCGCTTCCTCTCGGCAGCACGTTTAGCCAATCGGACAGCGGGGTCATTCCAATACCGATTCCTTTCAGATGCCTTAATGGCAGCTGAATTGTCCTCGTATTTCTGCCTTTAGCAGCGCGGTTCTCCTCGACGTCCTCTTGATATCGCTGCCTTTTAGCAGCACGGTTCTCCTCGAGGTCCTCTTGATATCGCTGCTTTTTAGCAGATTGCTTAGATTTGCGTTGTAGCTGTCGCGTACAGAGGTCTTCTTCTTTTCGGGATCGGCCCTGTAGCTGTCGCGTACAGAGGTCTTCTTCTTTTCGGGATCGGCCTTGTAGCTGTCGCGTACAGAGGCCTTCTTCTTTTCGGGATCGGCCTTGTAGCTGTCGCGTACAGAGGTCTTCTTCTTTTCGGGATCGGCCTTGTAGCTGTCGCGTACAGAGGCCTTCTTCTTTTCGGGATCGGCCTTGTAGCTGTCGCGTACAGAGGCCTTCTTCTTTTCGGGATCGGCCTTGTAGCTGTCGCGTACAGAGGCCTTCTTCTTTTCGGGATCGGCCTTGTAGCTGTCGCGTACAGAGGCCTTCTTCTTTTCGGGATCGGCCTTGTAGCTGTCGCGTACAGAGGCCTTCTTCTTTTCGGGATCGGCCTTGTAGCGCGCTCGGGTATTAGCCTTGTTTTCTTGTGATAATATATCGTCTTGCTTTTGAAGGTATTCCGCTCGTTGCTTAGATCTCTTCTTTTGATTACGCGAAGGCATTTAACTTCACTAGCCGCCAAAGTATCGATTAATTAAACTGCGATAGGAACCGAGAACAGGAACACCAAATAAAATTCGTGCAGGTTGGAGTATCTATACCGCTTGCGGTATAAATAACTTCATTGAACAAACCTAATAAACTTCTGCAATAACTTCATACCAATTCCTATATAGAACTTGCTACCGCATGAGGTACTACTCTTTCTAGGTGTCTATATGACCTTAAAGGATAACGTGCAGGTGAATTCCGAAGATATTGGTGCTATTGCCGTTATTCAAAACCGTTCGTAGCTCGAGTTATACCTTCCTAAGGAAGAAGAAGAATAAGAAGAAGACGACGACGACCAAGAATTATTTTAGGACTGGGCACGAGGAACAGGAATTCGTTTGTTTCTCTAAAAGCACACCGTTTTATGATACGGAACAAACGTAGAACTGTAGATCTTTGAGTTCTCGTTCCATCGCGACAAAGAGATAAGTGATCCGTTTCTCCGCTGTCCCTCCAGACGCGAGTGAAGTTTTGTTAATGATATTCATCAATCCTCAATCAACCCTATATTGAACCTGCTGCCGCAGGTTCAGATAAGTACAGTACTAAATTGCCAAACTGCAACATGTAGCAGGAAAGAGTAGAACTTTTCTAACCTTACGAAGGACAGAGCATTGGGATCAAAGAATACGTAAATGTCATTTTCACACCTTTTTTTTTTTTTTTTAAGTATAATGTAGAATTGTCCAAAATCAACTGACTGAGGCAGCAGAGGTGGCAGGAAGGGGTTTCAACAATATCAAATGAAGCCGTGAACATGAATAACTTGTAATTGGTGTAACGTTTCAAAGGGTCTGGAAGAATTCTTGGTAACGGTAAACACATTTTTGACACAGAAATGCGTCTCTCGGCGTTAAAGGCATTACTATTTCGTGTCTCATATCGTTGACGGTTGTGTGTAGGCAAAGCCACGAACACGTTGTTGAGCGTGTCACGTGAACTAAATGTAATCAGCATTACCATACCTGTGCACTGTTGCTCGAGCTCTGGATGAGGTCAGCGTTGACGATCGAGCGCTATAATACAGTGACCACGTGCACGTTAAGGGTGTAAAAACATTTCTTCACTTACCTCATAGTTTCACACTTAAGCGTTAAGCGAGGCTACTGTATTGTGGACGATTGCCGCTATAAAGTCACATGCATATAAAAGTGCTCAATCATTAGAATCACATTGTAAACCACAATTTCTAAACTATGAATGAGCACCTATTGTCGCTTTCAACTATCTTTATTAATACCTTGCAAATGTTGAGTCCAATCAATCATTACTTTGTGAGAAAAACGATGTACATGCGTGCAGTACATGCACACAACAACTTCAATGAGATCCTGCATGCTGACAGCTGGACAACGTAATTGCAGAGCTCTCGTGCACTGCTTGTAACCAGACTATCGTTTAACTTGACACCGGCTGCATGGATACTGTGTAGATGTGGCAACATTACCTGTAACACCGACATCTTTTCAAATGCTTGTTCATGTACCTCTGGACTACTTCCAATTTCATCATCTGGATCAGGAGCACTATCATCCACCGCTCCCCTCTCCTCAAGGTGCAGCCATGCAGTTAACATGCGAGACACGTCTGAATGTAACCCTTGGACAGCTTTACTAGTCACAACATCTAGGCCAATGCTATTCAGCATCAGCACTGTACTTGGATGCGTGGTTGACAACTGCGGCAATAAGCTGTTCATCTGAAGTAGGGTTTCCTCTTCCAGCTTATCCATTGAGTTATGATCCTCATCTCCATTGCCATTGGTTGCTGTAAAAAAAAGAGGGAAGGCAATTGGCATGCCTCCAGCAAGCTGCAATCGCGGCAGGTTGAAGATTGTCCCAGGAATGTTTTATGAGAGCCATTGCATCACTAACATGAGGAGACTTGGCGTACTGCAAGTCTGCAAGCCGGCGCAACCTGCTGGCAACTGTTCTGCTAGAATTTGCAGTTGTTGGTAGCTAGCAGCAGCACTAACAAGATTTTCTAGCAGCCTACTCTTGTATCTAGTCTTGATCGAGGGGCTGAAAGACTGAGGTAATATTTGGTGGAAAACATAAAAGTTTAACTTGTCCTAATGGATCACTGCACTCACGATTGTGTCCAGAAAACCCGTCCATTAACAATGCAACTGGACTAGTTGTCCATTCTCGAACCTCCTTCAAAAATATCTGATGCCACCATTTTTGAAATGTTTCCTTGTCATTCCGCTGTTTCCTGATGGTAAAGAAAACATTGATGATGCCCCACTATGAAAACGAAGAATGATGTGCTCGAAAAAAGCAAACTGTCAAATGAGTAATCAAAATTTCAACAATCTGTATCTGTTGTTTGTGTACTACATTCTGTACAATGTCGTCATTTGTACAAAATTGTCATTACAATTATGTCATAATATGTAAATGCATATTCAAGAATATGTCACAAAAAGGTAAATTACTTTTTTAACTGTTTGATCCTAAATAGCTCCTTAAAAGGATCTGTTTGTAGTGTTTTGAACCCTCCTGTACTCTTCCAACCATGGTGATGTAATCCCATGACCCCGATAGTTATCCACCTTTCCACCAACATTTGCAAGAGTTCATGACAATCCTCTTCACTTTCAATGTCAATTGCTACCATTGACAAGTAATATTGGACATCTTTGTCAGCAAAACTTTTATCCCCCAGTTGCTAGATGACAGCTGCATTTCCAAGGTATGCTGGCAAAAAGAGTTTAATTAACTTCTACAGCTTTAAACAACAAAAATGGACACTCCCCTACTATGAACAATCCTCCTCTGCTGACTATGCCTGTCCAGTGCCAGGTGTAATTATAATAAGAAGACTCATCAGCCTCACAAGCCATGTTAGACAAGCATTCAGCACACCTACTACAATGTAGGTTGAGTTACTTGAGTTAGCAGTTGTAAAATCATCAGTATGTTCATCTACAAGTGCCTTAGTAAATGTAAAATATAAGTAACCAATATATAAATGACAGCTAACTTACCACTGCCATTGGTGATGTATACAATGCAAGGCAAATATTTTCCTGCCACAAATGTAATATGAATGAATGTATGAACAAACCACCCTGTACAACCTGCACTCCTTGTGAACATATGTAATCAAATGATGTTATGATGCTGACTTGTATCTGATCAATTGATCTCTGCTCCTAACAATGCACGTATCTATGTGCATATAGGGAATTAATATAATTCAGTGTAAGGTACTATTTGATTTTAAATAAAGTTTATAGTGGCATTTGTGGCATGATGAATCTGCAGTTGTTTTTTTTTTGTCGTACAACAAAATGACTACTACAGTACTTAACTCTATATACTTATCACTAGTGCAGAAATTTCATATTTTGGCTTGTTCATGGCATGTAAGCAGCACACATGCTCTACATGTATACTCTATGCATAAATGTAGCTTACAGTTGTGTACATTAAATTATTCAAACTAGCATATTCAAACTAGTAAACATACCATGACTTCAAAGGCAGATTGTATTGCAAGCGGATTTATTTTATCCCTTATATATTCGAAAAGAACATACTAGATCAACTATCGATCAATGCAGAACAATTTGTACAGTATAGAAACATTCAGATAAGGTCAATTATGTCACTGCTTACACAGCATTACCCCAGGTCCTCTGGTTCTGATGACCAAAGTTGACAAAGCCATGGTGTGTGTGTCTGTGTGCACAAGTGGAATGGACTGGACTAGGGAGGGGTCAGCTGGTGAGGCTATAGTATAGAAACATTCAGATAAGGTCCCTTGATATATATCTCTGCATTATCCCAGGTCCTCTGGTTCTGATGACCATGCAAGTTTGACAAAGCCATAGGTTGTGTGTGCGCAATGGACTGGCATAGGGAGAGTGAGGCTATAGTGCACTGGCACCATTTAGATACATCACTGCTGTCACTGCACTCATAGCACTACTCAAGGTACTCAAAGGTTCGGCTCTCTTGCAATCACATTGGACCATAATGTGATGAAGCCTTGGCGTGTACTTGCACTCAAGCACCATGGACGGGCATAGGGTGATACCATTTTACTCAGGCATATAGGGTGATGTGATTTCTCTCAGAACTCTGTCATGATGCGATGCCGTGCATGTAATGTGTTAAAGATGCATGCAATGGGTAAACTGGGATTCTGTGTGACACAAATTACAATGAATGCGCGCGTCGTTGTAAGTGCTAATGAAATTAATTCTTTTGGAATGTTAGGCTGTGGAATGTACTAGACGTGCATGAATGTACAGTAAGTGAGATGCCGTGAGATGTAAGTGATCGAAATCAATGTGCCATCAGTGAAATCTCGATGTGGACATATAATACAACTTACGATAGTCGAGACCGGTGTCACGTAGAATTAGGGACCCATAGAATTAGGGACCCCCGTCCCCAAATCTCCGAAGAATTGGGGATCCCCGGCCCCAAAACTACGGAGATTTGGGGATCCCCCGTCCCTAAATCACCGGAGAATTGGGGACCTCTTCGTAGAATTAGGGACCCCATATAACGATATCGATTTTGATATAGCCAGCACATGTGGTTGGTCAGAAGTATGTATATACAGCGAATATTGGCCCGAGCCGATTTATATAGCTCATATACACAATAATAATGGACAGCACAAGGCTTAGAAACAAACGGGATGAATTGATCGATTGCAATACATCCAATGCCATACAAACAGAAGTGTATACGCGTAACGTTGTTATTCTGCTGACTGAGAGGGAACCCAGGCTTTAGCAACAGCTAGGTCGATGGCATTGTGATGGAAGGCTTTACCTTGTGATGACTGTGCACCTCTCATGCACATTATGAAAGATCAGAGCGAAGAAGGGAGAAGGCAAGACTGCAACGTATCCAAGCAATAGTTAAGCTAGTCTCTTGTACATTTACCCAACCCTACTGATGTTGAAAAGACAAGTGGGGTGAAGGAACCACGTATACGTTGGTCATACGATATCTGCGGGTCATTAGAGTTTCGGTGCTGTGATGAATTACTGATTAATTCAATTCATGGTTTAAAAACATTATTATCGTGCAACACACAATTATTGAAAACTCGTTGAAGGTGGCATTTGTGTGAACTCATGACAGTAGCGTTTTATTTATGTAGTGTTCAGTAGCCACATCATAAGCAGCTCTATAGTGCCTTGATATTGTGGTGATCATTGCCAAAGTAAGAACACATATGCTTTACACAAAAACAATCATTTGCTCAAATATGTACCTCAGGAAGTAGGTTATTGAGAGCAAAAGAAAACCCAGATTTGGTGTAACCAATTTCTGCATATTCATCATCTGCTAGCTGGACAACATAGTGACAGATCTCCCTATTCTATTATCATGATAAACAAATGTTAGACTAGCATGTATACACATACAATGAAACATCTTACCAGAGGTCCAAATGCCTTTACTGGCCATGTGTCAGCCAGCTGTACTATTTCAGTTCTACTTGGCATTTTGCCCTTTAATTTCAAATACACTTCCTTCCACCTCAGTTTATTTGTTTTGCATAAGATCCACAAATGCTTCTTTAGGACATAAAACATTCAGATGGTATGTGTGCATGCCTACATATAAAAAACATACCTCAATGCTTTTAATAATCTTTCTGACCATGATAACAGATATAGGAAGTTTCCTTTGATGGATAATGTCATGCTATTATGTGCATCTTTGAAAAGCAGCATTGCTTACTCTGTGTCAAAAGTTGAGACAGCATATTCTTGCTGAATAGATCTGGTTATGGTGCTCTGGCTGATTTGCTGTAACACGTGTACTGCACATATCAAAATCATTCACAACTCTGGCATGATATGTTGGGATTAGTATAGTGTCCTCAACATTTTCTTTTTTTAAAACAAAAAGAAATAAATTGAATGAACTGAGTTTGAAATAAAAAAATTCCTACCAACTCCGATATGGCTGCTAGCATCATCTATAATACATGTAATATGGATATGCTACAATTATTAACAAAGTTTATTTACCATTCAATTAATTAACTTTCTGCTGTTCTTTTCAAATGTAGTGTCAGACAGCCCAAACTTCTTTACAGCTTCAGCTTTTAGCATGTTTAATATCAGTGTGTTTTTCAGCATACATGTATACTCTTTTGGACTTTTAAAAATTGTAATAATATTTATACATTCAGCAATAATATTGATGGGTACCTCGAAAATAGCTGAATAAACAACCATTTTCTTAAGCATTTTGATGCAGTCTGCAGTGAAATGATATATGCATATTTGAATGAAAAGTACAACTTTCACAAACCTTGAATTCCACAGGCTTTGAAAGTAAAACCTTCTCAGCTACCTATCAATTTGAAATGTGAAATATTTTAATACAATTTATAATTATTTGCCTTGCAAATAAACAATCCACAATCACTAAGATTTTCTTGCTTTGGTGTGCTCTAACCAGAATGAATACATCAATCAGATCTTTTCATAATATAAACATACTCTGAACCTTAAACAATGTAAATGTCCATTTGAGAGGTGCGTAAGTTGCTTGATATCCTTGGAATCTATGCAACTCCTCAACTAAGGCACTAAACTGTGATATATATAAACATTTTAAAAAAAACGGACTCTGCCTCAATTTCTCACTGCAGATATTGCCTGGCATGAGTACAAATGGAATTCACCAAAGAATCATAACAAGTTATCTTTTGTGTTACGAAATCAATAACCTTAAAATTAAAAAAGCACTTATCAATGCAATGACAAATGACCTTCTCTTTTCTTACACATAGTATCCAGTGTTTATTGTTAGCATTGATGGGGACAAATATGTGATCAATTGAATGAAGATCCTCCTTTAAATAATATAAACCGTGTCAAATAATATAAATGATATCAACTGTACCTTCAACTCATTACATGGATGTTCAGTCTTCTTTACCTTCCTAAGCTCACATCTATGGTTTTGTAAAAAAGATTCCCATCGTTGGTAGAAATATGTTGTCATAAAGGCATCCTTCTTGTTACATTTTTCTATGTGCTTTAACGTGAGAAGTTTCATAACATGCAGCATATTAGATACACTTAAGTAAACAATTTTAACACACCCAAAACACACAAAACTTTGTGCAATGGAAGTAATAATTTTTAAATGCGAGTTATACCTTGCTGCTCCTGAAAATTGTGCGTAGAGAGTGCTTCATTTTTAATTGAAACATTACTTTTGGTTTCTACTTGATTCAATTTAAATCCATACAAAGCAAACATTTGATCATGATGCATCTCACCAAAGATGTCTGGTAATTTTGTGCTGTTTAATGAGATAGGTCTACACTTTAAGGAATCAAGTAGTATAATGTCTTCAGAGCTTCTACATAGTAAAATAGTGTAATGTGCCTTTTTAGGGACACAGATCAGAAACTTGCAGGGGAAAATGTTTGAAGGATTTAAGCAATTAAGTAGTTCATTGTGCCTGCAATCTTTCAAATATTGAATGAGGACATTGCTAAGACAAAACATCCATGACATTGAACAGCATGTATTAGAACCTCTATTGAATACTATCCTCTGGCATCTCTCATAGGAGTATAACTTTCTGTTATTGGAAGGTGCAGATCAGTACTTTGCTTTATCCATAATTCATCTGCTGCTCGATTTAATGACACAATGTCAAATACTTCTGCTTGATATGCATTGTTCAGAGCACACAAATCACAAAGTGCTGTGTTTCCTTGATTTTGCATAAATACTTCACTTCCAACTGCACACAGCACTGTTGGCATAGATGAGCAGTATGTACATATAATTCTTGCTATGTACATAACATTGGAATGATTGAGTTTATCTGGGAACTGGTAAGAGATTTCCAATTTGTTTTTAGTATATACAAAGCATCATCACAAATATATGAAATGGTTTCCTTTGTATCCGTCTCTCAATCACTAGTTTGTATTCCATGACGGGTCTTTTTTACATTTTCACAATACAATGACTGCTGGATATCATCAACTTTTGCTTCAAGTTTTAATGGTACAGTTTTTACCCTTTTTGACTTTTTGCACTGACTGTGTAAAAGCTCATTTGGTTTATTCTGGTTGACAGTTTGAACTGCATTGATATGAATATGTGTACTATGTATAGGTAAAGCTGCTGATGTTTCTGTTACTGTTTTATTACTCTCTGTGTTCTTAGTTTCGTGGTCTTCATCTACTCATTCATTCTCTTCATTTGAGGCACCTTCCTTTCTATTCTCTTCATTTGAGGCACATTCATTTCCATTTTCTTCATTAGATCCACCTTCCCCTCCTTTCTCTTCATGATTAGCATCTGCTCCTTCATTCTCTTCATTTGCTGCACCTTCCTTTCCATTCTCTTCATCTGATCCACCTTCACTTTTAGCATCTGTTTCTTCATTCTTTTCATTTTTAGCATCCATGTCTTCATTTGATTCTTTGTGTTCATCTAGATATTTATAAACTTTCAATCTGTAAACATAAACTTTTATCTTTAAGCCTTTTCCAATGCATCGGTTAATAGAATATGGGCCAAACCAACGGTCATCCATTTTACCACCTTTACGCTGTTTTTGCCGAGTATTCTCTTTTAAGACTGTAGTGCCAACTTGCAACTCATTTGGATTGTGTTTGCTATCATATAATTCCTTCTGCTCTCTTTGGGCTAATGATATGTTTAAACCTGTGGCTTCATAAAGTTTCTCTTTTGTCTGCAAAAGGGCTTCTATCACAATGCTCATCTCACTCTCCATATGATTGTGTGACTCCTCATTTTGCATGATTTCATTGTCAATGGGAAGGCGCATCTCCTTTTGAAACAGCAAAAAATATGGAGAATACTTTGTTGAAGCTTGGCGAGATGCCCTGTAGCCCATGAGAACTGTTTCAATTTTGACATCCCAGTTTTTCTGATCTTCATCCACCATCTTTGCTAGGCATCTAGACAGAGTTTGATTAAAACGTTCTGTAAGACCATTAGTCTATGAAACAGAAGTGGTATTTTTAAATGGATATCCACATCAATAATTACATAAAATAAATACCTGTGGGTGGTAGGCACTAGAGAGTCTGTGCTCAGTCTTGGTAATCAAATAGAGCTGTCTTGTTATTTCATTAACAAACTCTCTACCTTGATCAGTTATGATAATTTCAGGAGCTCCAAAACGGCATGTTACCTACATTTTAGGCATTGAATGATATGCTGTTTATGCATAGCAGTTTAATTTTATCTTACCGAGTACATGAATTTAGCCACACTGACTGCAGTTTTGTCTGGAAGAGCTGTGGCTTCTGCCCACTTTGAGAAATAATCGGTCAAGGTGATGATGTATTTATTGCCAAGTGATGTTTCTGGAAGTGGACCAATTAAATCCATTCCCACTTGGTGCCAGATTTGAGCTTTTACAGGAATAGAATGTAGCACTCCAGCTAAAGCGTCAAGTTTGTTGTTGTGTCTTTGACAACGGTCACAGGAGCTCACCTGCAATGTAAAAAGTGCATGTATAATTATAGTCTTAATCACATGTTTACATGTCACAATCTTACGTATGATTTAACATCTGTATATAGCCCAGGCCAGTAGTACTTCGATGCTATAGTGGCATTTGTCCTATTAACTCTGAAGTGACCATCGTCATGTGTTAAGGAGAAATTCTCTGACGCTTATCTACACTCTCTACAACTAGCCGAGTAGTACCCCGACATCCATCGTCTACGCGCGTTATATGTATGAGGAAAGAGAAACTGTGATGTGACATACTTGCAATTGCAAAACGTTGTTTTGATTCTCACCTCTACCCGTGTAGTATAACTCCGCGCTATTTACAGCGAAAAATTTGGCCCTCTTCCGTAACGCTTGTTTGTCTGATTTCAAAAAGGAAGAGGGATACACGCCTTGTAGAAGATACTTGTGTATCTCTTTAAAAGTAAACCGCCCGTCTTTGTATCCATCGTCACTCGCCATATGTGTGCTGCCACGTGCTTTGTAGATCTGGTAATGTATAATTTTTTTTAAGGGTCCCCATTTCTACGCAAGGGTCCTCAGTACTACGTAGAGTTGGGGACGGGGGGTCCCCAATTCTATGGGGTCCCCAATTCTACCTGACACTGGCGTAAAAATTAAAGAACCAAAAATGTGTTTCTCTTTTTAAAAATACATGAGTAAACAGGCTCAACTTTAAAAGAGGCTAATTTGTAGTTCTTTATTAAATTTAATTGGCTCGATTATTAAATGATGTAAACAAATTCGACCGAACTAGATTATATCTACATCCTATCAAACGTTATTTCGATTCAAACATGACCTATTCATTCCTGGACATCCTGTATATTTGCGATGGCTCATTGTCTCGTGAACTGACCCATATGGTGTATATTACTGATTCATTTTTGCATAGCCAGGCTCCTATTCAGTCCGATAATAAGAATTGTGCTCACGATGCATCAGTGTACGTAGAGAGCTCTAAGTGTTGACAATTTAGGAATATTGCTAGATGGCTATATATATATTGGCAATTTCTAATTTGTGATGCCAAAATGCGGGTTGAATTTTTGTTACAACATTCCGAAACCATAATAGTGCAGTGCACGTGAATCACACACCTATAAATTCGGCTACCAAAGGGAACGATAAGGAGTCTTTTCAACGCCGCTGCCCGCTCGTTCACCTATAAGGATTTACGACGCCTTCTAACCGCTCAGGTAAGTACATCCTATGAGCGGTAGCGAATACCATCATGAGTCTGATATTTTTATTGGTATTTATACCGGTATATGTGCTTAAATGCACATGCACGTACCTTTTTTACAGGCAGCAGCGTGTTTTAAGTTAGTCTGATCGATTAGCGATTGGGAGAAATCATTTGCCCGGGGAGTTTTTTCCACTTCTAGGAAAAAAAAAAAAGGGAAAAAAACTGCTTTCCTTTTTGGCAAGGGGCATCGTCTAGCGTAAATGGCGGTCTCGTCTTTATGTACCCAAATTTTTGCCATCTCCAGATTTAATAAGCTAACCCCAAACCTCCGATCAGCTCCGATTGTAAAGAATCTTTTGCAAAGAGGGGTTTTGTTTTAATAATGTTCGGTAGAATTTTATTTGAATGTGTTTTGGGTTAGTGCAGTTTTAAATTAGGGTCATTCTATATCACAGCAACACACTATGTCAAACTGTACATGAGTTCAGGCTATTACCTAGTATATATGTATTACATTAACTTTTAAATATCGATTGTTCATCAGTTATTAAGTTTGAAAAAGTTGACCACATATGTAAACTATGCTAAATATCTTAGCGCGCGTTGCAGCAGTATAGCGATGGTTATTTTACCATGCATACAGAACGTCATGGCTAACATTTTGTTTAATAAAAAAAAGGAACTTCATTACTGAACACAACGGAAAATATGCTTTTCTAGCGTAATAACTGCTGCCATTAAAAAATACACACTTTTTTGTTGTGTTTTTTTAATTATAGTCAAAGGCTATCTCTTGGCTTGTTGTGTTTTCATTTTTACGATGGAACGCCAAGCCGTTACTAAACTACAACGCATCGAAGCGCTCGTGTTTTTGTCTTGAAGAAACCCTTCTAAAGTGATAATTGTGAACTAAACAAACTCATAATTGGCCACAAGTAATGAATTTAATTTTATGTGAGCAGGCTTGCTATTCTACCTAAAAGCTTGGTCTGTGATGAAGATTGTGGACAAAACAATTGATTACTATGCAGCTTATTGAAAGTCCCTGTGTCATGCAAGATGGATTCTTTTTTTTTTAAAGCCTAAAATGGGAAATATTAACCATGGTAGCAAACTACCTTTGTACCATGAAACTTCTCATTATGCACAGATATATCATTAGTGTGGTCTTAGTGGTTTTTGTGCTGGCAATGATAAGTGCAATGATAACTGATACTTCTTTTTTAAACAAACTTACAACCAACCTTGCATTAAATCATCTTCTTATATTATTGATGACGATTACGCGGTGATTACGTTATTGCAAAAACGTCATTTAGTTGTTTCGGGAAAGGTGAGGCGTACAGTACTACTGAAACTTACATAGTTATCTAAACATCTATGATACAACAAACGCAAGCGTTTTTGTACGCTTTCGCGTGAAACGGGACAATAGCCCCGCTCCTATGTGATATGAATATGTTTTTAATTCTTTCGGGAGAAAGCCAATTACTAAGGTACACATGTTGTGCAAAAAAAGTGTTGCGCGTTGCAGGAAAACGTAGTTAGCAAACAACATACACTACATGACCAGGAACAAACTGATCATAATGTTGTTGACTACAAAGTGTTAACCGTTTAGATAAACAGAGTGACTTTAGTATAGCACCTGCAGCGCAATATTGCTCTGTTGCCCGTGAAAGAGACACGCAATCGATAGCAGCGGGAGGTTCGAGTCCTACATGTAGAATGCTTCATTGTACATAGAAATAGCATTAAACAATGTACTTATGCTGTTTACTTTGTAGTTGATGACGCGTTCTTATACTAACATGTTGCTATGACAGTCATTCAGGTACCGAATGGGCAACCCTTACATGTAGCTATTTGAGGTGTTAAAGTTGGCGTTAATTGGCTTCGTTTCTAATCCACTAATCATGCTACACCCTACTCGTTTTCTTGAAATTCATTTCCTCGTTTTAAAGATAAAGCAAATATCTCTGCTACAAATGTTGCTCACTACTTGTATCCACGCCTTGTCGAAGTGACAGTCCCTTCGTAGATGGGGGCTCATCTCTTTCGACTGTACGCTTAGCCATGCACAAATGCTTGAACAGCTGTCAATCTTACGGTTTAAACGCGCGGGGGAAATACGGCAACCGCAAATGAGATATTCATCATAGACAAATTAGGAGGTGTGACCGAACAGATAAGTGAATTCCGGGACAATGGGGTATCCAGGACCCTTCCGGGACAAGGGTACGAAATCCGGTAATGTCCCGGACGTTCCGGGACGGTTGGCAACTATGCAATCTGGGGGCAGGGGGCGGGAAGAAAATGCTATCTATAGCGCTAACTACATGGGCAAAACACACAGCGTTATCCGCGTCATATTCAATCCAGTGTATTTTGCTTTCCAACTCAGCTGGCATTTTATAGTCGAACCACAGACATAAGATCTACTCAAATATCTATGCCCGAACCAGTGCACATATAGCTCATGAGATATTGATTTATTGCACTTCTTGAGGTCACCGCTAACCGCGCCATACCTGTCCGTGCAGTGATCACCATCGTTTCATCTATAACCACGGGATATTCACCTGCATTTACACTACATTCGGGTGTTCTGGTGGCTCACCAAACATTTTCGGCACAAAATATGATCAATTTGCTTCATCTTTGTTGTGCACATGCCCGATTGCATGCAAATTATAGAAGCAGGCGGGTCAAGTGCTGTTACATGTGGATTATAATTAAACCATTGCCGCCAAAATGTAATTCATATCTTCCTCGCGTGATTATAGTGTTGTCCTTAAAGTTTGTGTTTGTTAATTATATATATTGCGAAGAAGTGTAAACAACTCAATACACACATACACCCACGTATATTAATAATACGAGCAAGTGCTGACAGGGCCGTAGGAGCCGGTCAGGCATTGGGCTCTGGCCTGAGCACTTTTAGCACAAGGTCCACCTAGAGAAATAGCTGAAAACGTGCGTATACCGGTACCAATAATTATTTAATAATCTTTGAAATCTCTACAATACTATAATTCCCTTGTTCCACTGGCTGAGGCTGTTTCAATGGAAGCAGATCTGGAGTTGCACAGGACTACGCGTCCCTCCGGAGTGCCGGACCCATAATCCTAGGATACGGTGTCCCCTTTGGATAGGCGGTCCCCCCACTAAATACTCTCGGCTCCATAGCTAGCTCCGTTTGTAGTTGTTCTCCTGCTTCTGTGAAATCGTCTAATAAGAAAAGTATGACGCAGTTGCTAGCTCTACGTGCTTTTTTTGAAACTTTGGGGCTGTATTCTGAGAGACAAGAGAGTATCTAGACTGCAACCAACAACACTGAGGTACCATTGATACCTTGAGGATTGGCTTGCACTGTCTATATTTGAGATGCATGTAAACATCTATGACAGTCTCTATATCAAGGTCAGTTGTAAGACCATGCCATAGAGATTCTGGCCCGCCATCTTGATTTGATGGATGTGGAAAAAGAAACAAACATTATGACTGTCGGTGGCCTCTATTTCAGGCTTATACTGTGGTGGTGAAGATGTCTCTTCCAAAAAAAAGACAATACAATGAGCACGCACCACATTTTGCGTGGCCATGTCGCTGCATGCATATACTTTAGTTTTGCGCTTTCTACATCACGGCAAGTGCATGTGAATCACGTAAAAACAAGAATTATGAGGCTGACCATGAATAGGCTACCTTTATTAAAACTCAATACTTACGTCTATGCATAATTAGTACGACACTATCACCATATACATATTGATCGAAGTATATCACACAATCCTAAAAGGGGATGTATTATCCTTGGATACTGTGATACTGTACGGGGGGGGAGGGGGGGGGGGGGGGGGTCATGTACTACATATGTGGATATGTGGGATGTGGTGGTGGTGGTGGTTATCTTAAAATGGTACTTTAACTTGAACATTTATCAGCACCCCCTTCTTTACCTGGGTGAGCCACTTTTGGTGGCCTTCTGTTAGACATGAAGTGTTCACACACCTGTGTGTGAGCGTACCTTCATACATTTATGGGGTGCCACGGGTCTTAGGATACAATAACCGGCCGAACAATTTTTCTGGGGGACTCGTAGTCCTTTGATATACCGGGCCACCAAAAAGATCTGTCCAGCAGACTTGAAGACCATCAATTCAAGCTGCTTTTCCAATATTTTGCCTAACAGAGCACGACTTTTATCTTATGCTTCTGCATAGCTCCAGGTTGTTACAACACCTGGGCTCAATCTCCACCTTGACCCTTCAGAGTTTCAGGTTGGTATAAAGTGGTGGTTAGGTATTGATTCCTCCCAAGATGTCAACTGTCCATGTAAATACAGAGGTGATGTGTTTTCCTGCCACAAACGGCTTCGAGACATATTTTAGGAGTCTTGCAGGCGAGCTTGCATTAGTACCCGAGTAGAAGCAGGGAGTGATCTTGGACATGAGCAACGTCGTACACGACCTGCTGATGTTCTGGTCCCTGACTGGGTGTTAGGCAAGCCAGCGGCCTGTGTCATTACCGTCACATCTCCGCTTAACCCAAGTACTTTTACTGAAGCGAGTGTTGCGGCAGGGTCAGCAGTCTATAGGCAGCTGAAAAGCGTAAGCGCAATGCCAACGGTGAAAAATGCTCTGAACTTGGGTGGAAGTGCGTCCCACTAGCTGTGGAAAGAGAGCTATGGCTGTTGGGGTGTAGGACCTAGGCAGCACTTTGCACGATTGTCTTCTCGTCTGGCCACACGCTACCTTCAGTCTGTATGGGAGATTAGCTTGGCCCTGGTGAGGGGCAAATGTTCGAGCAAACCTGTTCCGCTCGATGTCCTTTCAAGACCTGCTATAGATATTGTGTGTTATGTGTTACAATAGTAATGTACACGTCCATGCGTAATGTATACGTATGTTTTACTACATAATAAAATATGAAACAGAATTAACGAAAGAGTAAAATACGCATACATGACGTACAAGAAATAAAAAGAACTATAGAAATATAATAATATACAGGAACACATACATCTGAAGAGCTTAATATGCAAGTTCCTGCAGACCATCCCCATCATCAATAGCTGTACCGCTTCTACATTTGGTTCGACTATTGTCTATGACTGCATTAAACTACATGTAAAGAGCTACCCTGTCTTGCATTTAATTTGACCAGGGTAAAGTGTTCATCCTATAGTTATAAATTTTTTATCATAACATGCAGGTATTATTGCAATAGTCAACGATAACGTAAGCGATTTATGGCTACCAGTTTGGTCGACGTAGATTATCAGTTTCTTCCATATATCGGCGAAAAACCCAATCATTTAATTTTATAACTTCCCGAAACGTGCGTTTGGTGCGAAGGAAACAGATCGCTCGTTTCGGCCACACTGGTTTCAAAAGTGAACCTAGATCCACTACGATGAGACTCGTGATGTAGTGCTCTGTTCCATATGTGTAAATGATGCTCGTTCCAAATAGTGAAGACAGCTAAACCATATCAGTGATGCTAGCATCATTAGTCGTGGGTACTATAATTGGAAGGATGCCACGGGTGAAACGGGAGGTTTAGCCTCCTGTTCTCCTAAGTCACCAATGCCTCTCAGATTGCGATGCATGCTTCTGGGGCACTTGGAGAGCCTACGGCGCACCCTTAGACCCCCTGCATGTAGCTGCAATGCATGGTACTATGGGTTCCCCACCCCAGCCTGACCACTGCTTCCTACGGGCCTGCTGACCAATATGACGGAGTTGACCTGAGCCCCCGCAGCCCTCGCATACTCAACGTCTATGACGGCTGGTATCAGACCAGTGACGTTGAACATCGCAAACTTAATTAAAAAAAAAAAAAAAAAAAAAAAAAAAACATTAAACATGGCGGCGGGGACAAGCTCTATATTAAGAGTAATTATGTAACATTTCATTCATTCCACCATTGGTTGTAGGTCGTTCTAGTGGCACAAGGCGTTTATTATGCTTAATGTCTAATTTACCGGGCGTCGTACATTTTTCTATACCGTGGTGTACAGAACATAAATTTATTTACGTTCTGCCAGTTCAACATCCCTTTTACATTTGACGCTGCATGCTCGTTGTACAGGTCCTTTGGAGCTTGGCCCGAAACTACCAAGCTATAATTATCTTTTCTCTGGTCCCAAGTCAGAGCATCAAAGTGAAGCTATTCGATTGTGATAAGCGAGTGGTTACAATAACTTTGGTAACTCAACCACTCGGTCTACAGTGGCTGAAAAACACGTTTTGGACTTTTGAACTCAGATCAAAATGATTTTTTAAAGAGTAGTCGTTGAAGGCGCGAGCTCCGAATCCATGACACGTGTTTTTCAGCCAAATGCAACGTTAGCCTGGTGATTACTGAAGCCTGCAGAGCGTTTGTATACTTGAGTTTGATACCAACATAGTCACGTCTCGATCAGATGTAAGATATGAACGTTGTGTGCACATTAAAGTAATGAAATGATTTAATATGATCCTGTGCATTTGGACACAGATCTGAAGGAGGATCGCTCTTCGATGAGTCGTATAGCATTCCATCGAAATGTTTTTTTCCCCTTTTTTCATATATGCAATTAGTGCAGTTTAAATTTATAACGGAAATGCCAGGTGCGGGCACACAATCTTAATGGTGCTAGTTCCGTACGTGGTATACCCCGTATATACCCCGTTAATTTGTTTTCGATTTATAAAGGTCTAGGACATCGCAAATATTCTGCAGCTGCTACAAACATATGAAGGGATGGTTGAATAACAAAGGGTACACAATACTGTAGTGTAAATACTTTCCTACGACATGTAGCGTTGCGAACATTTTCGCTAACTTTATCTGAACCTGCGTCAGCAGGTTCAATATAGGATTGATTGAGGAATGATGAATGTCATTAAAATTTTTAAATCGCGTCGGGAGGGACAACGGAGAAACGGATCACTTATCTCTTTGCAGCAATCGAACGACAACATCAAGATCTACGTTTTGATGCTGGTTTCATTTCATAAAACTATGCGCTTCTAGACAAACAAAGAACCTGTTTCTCGTGCCCATGCCCAAAAAAATTGTTGGTCGTCGTCGTCGTCGTCGTCTTCCTTAGGAAGGTATAACTCGAGCTACGAAGGGTTTTAAAGAACGGCAATAGTACCAATCTCTTCAGAATTTACCGGCACGGTGCCCCTTAAGGTCATATAGATGCATATCACATCTACCAAAAGTAGCAAGCATAATATAGGAATTAATTTTAAATAATGATGTATTTAATAATGTTATACAGTATAAATGCTCCAACCTGCACTAAATTTATTTGGTGTTCCTACATATCGCAGTTTAGCCATTACTTACTTTTGTTAGTGAAGTTGTTTTTTTAAATGCCTTCGCGTAATCGAAAGAAGAGATGTAAGCAACGAGCGGAATACCTCCAAAAACGAGAAGATATTTTATCACAAGAGAACAAGGCTAAAGCCCGAGAGCGCTACAAGGCCGACCCTGAAAAGAAGAAGGCCTCTGTACGCGACACAAACAACGCAAATGCTGTATCTAAGCGTGCTGCTAAAAGGCAGCGATATCAAGAGGACGTCGAGGAGAACAGTGCTGCTAAAAGGCAGCGATATCAAGAGGGCGTCGAGGAGAACCGTGCTGCTAAAAGGCAGCGATATCAAGAGGGCGTCGAGGAGAACCGGGCTGCTAAAAGGCAGCGATATCAAGAGGGCGTCGAGGAGAACCGTGCTGCTAAAAGGCAGCGATATCAAGAGGGCGTCGAGGAGAACCGTGCAGCGATATCGAGAGGGCCTCGAGGAGAACCGTGCTGCTAAAAGGCGGATATACAGGGGCAATTCAGCTACCATTAAGGCAGCTAGAAGGAGTCGGTATTGGAAGGGAACTACCACTACCACCCAAAGATATGTTATAGCATGCTGTATGTAGCATTTAAAATCTAAGGGCTGCTTTGCACGTGGCTCATGGCTTCCCTGTCATGCACACATTAACACATTTCTTGTATGCCTGCATACCGTATTATCAGATGTACAGTAAGGCTTCCCAGTTTCCTTGTACATGTAAAGGTCAATGTTTGTACAAAAGGTATTTGTGCATGCATCTGTGTCTGTACATTATTGTATACAAGTAAATAAAAACCTTCTCTAACGAGAAAGTTGGTGGGCATATAGGATTGACAATGTTGGTGTAAAAAGCACGGAAACAAGTGTGACAGAAATGTTACTGGAAAATTGAAATAGGCCTATATTTAGCCCATTTTCTCAGGCGTGCGCTGCCTAAATGTGACTGGGCTAAATATAGGCCTATTTCAATTTTCCAGTAACATTTCTGTCACACTTGTTTCCGTGCTTTTTACACCAACATTGTCAATCCTATATGCCCACCAACTTTCTCGTTAGAGAAGGTTTTTATTTACTTGTTTCATAAGTTTTTTTTTCTCCGTGTCAACGAAGCTTCATAACTGTAATGTGATGAGGAACGATGTGCAATGGACAAAATGTCTATACCTTACGAACGCTTTGTGCATTGCCCCGACCACAAGTTACTATATAACTTTAATAAATACGTATGTAAAATTAATGTTACAATAACAATAAAATTAATAGTGATAAGTGTAGTTGTTTTTGATAAAATAAATAGTTTTGCCGCCTCCTCTTCCTCGGCCTCTTCCTCTTCTTCTTCTCCCCCCCCCCCCCGGGGTAAGGCCATGCGGGTGGCGGGGGCAGTAAAAAAGGCGGGGGCAGCATTGGGGGCAGCATTGGGGGGAGCATCAGCGGGGGTAACGCTGCAGGCGGTGGGTCCAGCGCTGCTGCAGGCGGTGGCCGCGCTTCTGCTGGCGGTGGCGGAGGGTCCAGCACTGCTGCAGGCGGTGGCGGGGCTTCTGCTGGCGGTGGCCGTGGGTCCAGCGCTGCTGCAGGCGGTGGCGGCACTTCTGCTGGCGGTGGCCGTGGGTCCAGCGCTGCTGCAGGCGGCGGCGGCACTTCTGCCTGTGATCTTCGTACACTTATTGCTTTAGCAAGTAATGCATCTGCACTAATCTTACTTACTGCTGCACGGGCAGATCTTGTAACAACCTTTTGAGCTAGCAATGGATGGCTATTGCAGAAAGCATTGTTTACATCACTCAGAAGCTCACTATCCCTAAGAATTGCTTTTTCAAGACTCACTCCATACTCTGCTAGTGTGCGAGAGTTGGGCTCAAACAGGGAGTAACTATATGGGAGAAGATAGGGTTGCAGTACTTTTATTTTACCACACATTATGCCTTATCATGTATCAAAACATTTTACCAACTGCGCATAACGTGAATTATTTTATTTTCATACAACTCAATTTTCTGTACACACATGTGTAGTGGACCTTTAAAACAATGTGAGAGACACAAATTACCTTTTGTACCCTTTACATGTACATGGGGAACTTTTACTTGTGGGAAGCCTTACTGTACATCTGATAATCGGTTGCATGCAAGGGTTGGATGCGCATGACAGACTTGTTAATTAAATTTCTGAAAATGCAATTACAGTAGTACACACATGTGTATAGTCCTTTATTGCACATCACATTTACAATGTAACAGACACAGATGCATGTACATGTACAAATAACCTTTTGTACAAACATTGACCTTTACCAGGGAACATCCCGTGTAGGAAGCCATACTGTACATCTGATAATATGTCATGCAGGCATACAAGAGTGTTAATGTGTGCATGACAGGAAGCCATGAGCCACGTGCATAGCAGCCCTTAGATTTTAAATGGTACATACAGCATGCTATAACATACCTTTGGGTGGTAGTGGTAGTGGTAGTGGTAGTGGTAGTTCTACGACCCTTCCAATACCGACTCATTCTAGCTGCCTTAATGGTAGCTGAATTACCCCTGTATATCCGCCTTTTAGCAGCACGGTTCTCCTCGACGCTCTCTTGATATCGCTGCCTTTTAACAGCACGGTTCTCCTCGAGGTCCTCTCCATATCGCTGCCTTTTAGCAGCACGGTTCTCCTCGAGGTCCTCTCCATATCGCTGCCTTTTAGCAGCACGGTTCTCCTCGAGGTCCTCTCCATATCGCTGCCTTTTAGCAGCACGCTTAGGTTCAATATTTGCGATGTAGCTCTCGCGTACAGAGGCCTTCTTTTTTTCAGGATCGGCCTTGTAGCTCTCGCGTACAGAGGCCTTCTTTTTTTCAGGATCGGCCTTGTAGCTCTCGCGTACAGAGGCCTTCTTTTTTTCAGGATCGGCCTTGTAGCTCTCGCGTACAGAGGCCTTCTTTTTTTCAGGATCGGCCTTGTAGCTCTCGCGTACAGAGGCCTTCTTTTTTTCAGGGTCGGCCTTGTAGCGCTCTCGGGCTTTAGCCTTGTTCTCTTCTTGCTTTTGGAGGTATTCCGCTCGTTGCTTCGTTCTCTTCTTTCGATTACGCGAAGGCATTTTTAGAAAAACAACTTCACTAGCCAAAATAAGTAAGGACTAAACTGACACCAAAATAAATTTTGTGCCTGTTGGAGTATTTATACTGCCTAAAATTATCCATACTCCTGTATTTAGAACATAGTAATATACCCATACCGTATATAGTACTTTTTCGTTGTAGCTTCTTTATTACCTTAAGGGGCACCGCGCCGGTAAATTCTGAAGCGATTGGTACTATCGCCGTTCTTTAAAACCATTCCTAGCGTGAGTTATACTTGACGGAGAAGAAGAAGAAGAAGAAGACGACGACGACCAACAATTTTTTTGGGCATGGGCACGAGAAACAGGTTCTTAGTTGGTCTAGAAGGGCATAGTTTTATGACATGAAACTAGCACCAAAACGTAGATCTTGGTGTTGTCGTTCGATTGCTGCAAAGAGAAAAGCTATCCGTTTCTTCGTTGTCCCTCGCGACGCAACTGAAAATTTTTAATGACATTCATGACTCCTCAATCAATCCTATATTGAACCTGCTGACGCAGGTTCAGATTAGTTATCTGATGTTGAAGAAAGGACACTGCTAAAAACTATCCCTAAGGTTAATGCAAAGAAGTTGCAAAAGAGTGAGATTTTAGTCGGGCATAGGTTTTATACTGCTGGGGCTGAGCCTTACTTCTCTGATAATTCATACACTCACACAAAACAGCATGGAGCCTGTTAAGTTTAGCTAAGTTTGCCTTAGGTCTTATCTATAGACAATCTATAGATGCCACTGCATTATGTATATAGTTACTGGGGCATCTGTAGATCATTGGTGCAACCAGTTGCAGCTGCTTATGCATAGAGTATGGTAGACACTGGGGCTCCATGAGCTATATCATTCATGAAATTAGACCAATAGACCAATAGAATTATAGCACAGCTAGAAAACGTGGCTGTGCATGTATACCGGCCGGTATACACAGCCAAATTGTTACAAACCGTACCAGATATGGTGAACTCAACATTCTGGTATAAGGATGTTGACCATATTTGGTACATAGTACGATAGCAAGCCACAGTCTGGACCAGACTGTTTTGACAGCCACTATCAGAATGGCGCTACATTTTGGTACATATAGGCAACTATATGTACCAGACTGTCGGACATAAGCACCTCAGATTGTAAACATGTATGGAACCAGCCCAGAGAAATTTTGTATTAGCGCTTTATCGGATAAGTATTTGCGCTGTAAAGGAACGAGCCGCTCCATGCATATGTTACATTTGCTGAATAAATGTGAGCGATAAATATGAACTCATCCAATGTACGAGTATGTAAATGTTCGATCTTAGTCTTGACTCATGGCACGTGGCATCTCCGTATAAATTGGAGAGTTGTGCTGGTACTCGATCGGATCGGCGGGAGGATAAAATAATGCATCGTCCTCAGCTAACGCTGACTGCAGTTGTAATCCTGACGGTTTGCCGTCCGGGTAATTCTGTCTTAGCCATACATCAAATCCTTTGTGCATCTTCTCTTTATAGTTCAGCACGCTTCTGCAGTATTTGCGCTGTAAAGGAACGAGCCGCTCCATGCAGATAAATACGTTTGTTGCATTTGCTAAGTGAGCACGTACCAGCATAGCCACATGGCAGGGGTAGAGCGGAATAGCTTCTCGCTCTAACTTCAGTGTGGGCAGGAACTTCTCCACGAATTCATTGCATGCCAAAGAGAGGTACACGTCGCAAGGTTTTTGGCCGAGCACCTTTGAATAATGTAAACACATCATCATGGCAATGCAGTGTGTGTAGATGTCTTTACTCTGCGCCGCTCTTCAGCACGAAGCTCTCCTAGACGAGCTTTTATGAAAACAGAAGCAGCATCCTTTCTATATTTCTTTGATGCGTCCCTCTTTAGCACCTTTACAGTAATTCCCTATACAGATAATATGGCTAACATGTATTTCCAAATTGTACATTATCATTATCATAGAATAGCATGCAGCTAACCAGAATTGATTTTTGGTCTGGCTGCCTGTTCAAGGTCGTACAGAACAGCATACTCGTTTCCAGAAGCAACTCATCCTGTGTATATGGATTGGTTTAACATGCAAACTTTGATTCCACTGTCACTGACATGTACCTTATATCCGCTTTTCTCAATACTAAATGAGGATTGCATCAAATCATTCAGTTGACTTGCTTGTGTCTGCTGCTCTAGCTGGATAGTAGCTAAGGTGAGTGAAATCTCATTTATACCGGCAATAATCTTGTCGAGGGATGCCTGCAATGGATGATGAGGAGCAGCTGCTGCAGGCCTCTGAACTGGAGCAAGAGCGGGAGCAACAGGAGCAGACGCAGGCGGATGGATGTTGCCTCTAACCGCAGGTGCGGGTACGTGATCATTAATCCGAGATGTAGATGGTCGATCAGAATGCGGTAACACGTAAGGATGAAAACGATCATGGGGGGCATTAGCCATTTTAACCGCTTTCGATAAGGCACGTGTGCGGATAAACAAATTTATTCATTGATCGCTTTGAGAGAACGATGTCAAAACGTAAGTAAATAAATGGTACTGGGTTGTGAGTATTACAGAGCAAAGTCTGACCTGTTTTGAGGCCAGCGAGGATCAGATAAGATATGTTGGTTGGCGGTGAGATAGGTAAAGTAAAAAGCAGCCAGTGCCTGAATTCTATAATTTGTAGTGCGCATTTATTAAAATCACAGTAATACCTTCATGTAGCTTATGACATACGTTATAGTCTAGTTGTCAATGTACGCGACTTCATTACCAACTGTTGTATGCTCAACATGCTCAGAATTTCACTGTGAACCATGTGGTCAAAGTTTTCAGTACCAAAGCCAGTACAATGCTCCCCCCAATGCTGCCCCCGCCACTGCTCCCCCCAATGCTGCCCTCGCCTTTTTTCCTGCCCCCGCCACCCGCATGGCCATACCCAAGGCGGGGGGGGGGGGGGGGGGGTTATTAAAGTCGTATTGTAAAAACAAAGCGTTTATAAGTTCTTTGACACGGAGAAAAAAACTTATGAAACAAGTAAATAAAAACATTCTCTAACGAGAAAGTTGGTGGGCATATAGGATTGACAATGTTGGTGTAAAAAGCACGGAAACAAGTGTGACAGAAATGTTACTGGAAAATTGAAATAGGCCTATATTTAGCCCATTTTCTCAGGCGTGCGCTGCCTAAATGTGACTGGGCTAAATATAGGCCTATTTCAATTTTCCAGTAACATTTCTGTCACACTTGTTTCCGTGCTTTTTACACCAACATTGTCAATCCTATATGCCCACCAACTTTCTCGTTAGAGAATGTTTTTATTTACTTGTCAGTACAAGAATTGTATTCATAGTCCAGCGGCTTTTATAAGAAACCACCGATGTCAAAACTATACTAGCTAGCGCTCGTATTTAACCTCACGAACGTGAACATTTATTACACGCATGACACATTGCTATTTTATTAGTACATGTACTAGTTCTGATGCTTGCTGCATGAATTCACACTAGTGTGACTCACAACAAGACATGATTATATGTTATACGCGTTGCATGTACTTTTAATAAACGTTTCCCAGAAGGCAATTCATGTATATTGCCATGCGCGTCATGTGACTCCTTCAATGATTTTTTATCTCCGATTGTTTCCTATTCCGTGAGGCACAGTCAAAATCCTGAACAGGATGGTGCCGCCATTTTGTAGTTGATCAAATAGGACGCGTGGTGCTACAATAACTGTTAGACCCACAAAGCAATTGAAATAGTTAAAACAAAACCACCAAACCGAGTGCGTGAGGGTTTTAATTTTTCCTCACTGCTGCGTATAACCATTAATAATAGTATTACCACCATTTAATAGTGTAATGTATGCGTGTCAAACCAAAATATAAGTCTTTGCTCTAACTTGATTTGGTAGGGTCTGGTTCACGTTGAAGTGATGACTACACAAAGATCTTTAAAATCACACCTGTTTAAGGCAGTGCAGTATTTTGATGCAATAGATTTAAATGCTGAAATTTTACACAATAGTAAATTACCCTAAGCCTCACATTCGTTGTAAGCTACGGTAAAATCGGACGTATGGTTTGTTCATTTCAGGCCCAACGTTGTATACCCCGTATTTACGGGGTATACCCCGGAACGGAAGAGATTAAATAGTAATAATAGGCGCGTATCATGGTGGGGTGGGTGAGAGGGGTGGGTGAGAGGGTTTCTAACTGTCCCCTGCGATAAAATACAAACGGGAGGAGGAGACCAAGTACTAGTCTCGCAAGCCAGACGGACGTAGTTCGACGTGACCGTACTATTTTAGTGCTAGTCGTCATAGTACGGTTGCGTTGAAGTACATCTAGCTTGCCAAGTATGAGTCCCCCCCCCCCCCCCCCCCCCCCCCTTACGATAAAATATGAGCAGGGGAAGGAGTCCGTCTTGCATAGGCCAAGTAAGTACAGGGCCGGGGTTGAGGGCAATTATGGCGTGGCTGCTAAATTTTTGTCAAATCGTACATATGTATTAACATTCGGATCACGTGCCATCCCCCTGATAATTATCGTGTAATTTATCTACATGTAATTTATGGTTACAACGAATGGAGATTCAAAGCTTCTGGTACAACGCTCCTCACAACTTCTTGCAAGGGTACCTCGCCCTGACTACACCTATGATGTAGTCGAAGCGGGGTACCCCTTCGACCCCAGCAATGGGTAAATGGGTAGCAGCATACTGCTTAGCTACACAGACACGCAGGGATCCACCATTATGCCCTCCTGAATTTGAAACACTGGTGGGCACCAGGCTGTTACCAGATGTATTGAGGTTATCCACAGAAGATATCACTAACTTAAACTGCAAGGGCTACTTGGCATTTGCACTGGACACTATTGCTGATGACCTCTGACCTACATCTATGTTATATTGTTGTGAGCTGTTTTGATTGGTTTCTCTGGAATATTTGTGTGTGTGTGTGTGTGCCCATGTGTGTGTGTGTGAAGTAGATGTGTGTGGTGCGTGTGTGTGTGTGTGTGTGTGTGTGTGTGTGTGTGTGTGTGTGTGTGTGTGTGTGTGTGTGTGTGTGTGTGTGTGTGTGTGTGCGCGCGCGCGCGTGTTTGTTGTGGTTGGTTCCACTCCCAGTGTATAATCTTGTGGTGGTGGGTACTGTAGGAACAGGCATTATTTATGCTTTGATATGAAAGCCTTTGCACTTTTGTGGCTGCAGGACTTGTACAACTTTTTTTCCCAGTTGCCATCATGACCTGGATGCTCCAAATGCAACCTGGTAGCACACACACACACCACACACACACACACACACACACACACACACCACACACACACACACACATACACACACACACACACACACACACACACACATGCACCACACACATCTACATCACACGCACCACACACATCTACGTCACACACACACATGGACACACACACAAATATTAGGAGAAACCAATCAAAACAGCTCACAACAATATAACATAGCTGTAGTTCAGAGGTCATCAACAATAGTGTCCAGTGCAATTGCCAAGTAGCAGTACACTTCCTTGCAGTTTTTAAGTTAGTGATCTCTTCTTTGGATAACCTCAATACATCTGGCAACAGCCTGATGCTCATCAGTGTTTCAAATTCAGGAGGGCATAATGGCGGATCCCTGCATGTCTGTGTAGCTAAGCAGTATGCCAGCTCTTGAACATCCACAGGCTTCTTGCACTCCACAAAAGGCCCACCTATAGAGTACCGAAGTAATGTAGCAACCACACGTGTTACATCTAGGCTATGTGACCAAACAAAGCAACGGAAGCCGCATTATTCAAAGCAAAGCAAAGCCGTTTATTGTGTGATGAAAAAAAAAGTATGACTGCATCTGAATGGTGTTTCTGTGCACCTACTTGTGTGCAGTTTACGATGCGGCATACCAACCGTCTTGAGAATTTGTCTGTGCTTGGTACGATATCCGTATATAAATTGGCTGCGCGTTATTAAGGGTTGCGATATGAAGAGTGCGCAATATGGTATAGTCTTTACTACGACAATACACCAGTTAAATGGGAGGATCAACATGTATTTGATGGTAAAATGAACAAGATACAGCTCTCTCAAAAAACACCATTTTAATGAGGCCATGGCGCATCTAGCCGTAATGGTTTACTGTATTGTCTAATTACGGACCCTTTTGTCCAGCCGCACAGGGCTGTGCGTACTTCGATGTTTGTTATAACTATAACTACAAGTTATTAATTTGTATTACATGTTGGACGACGCCCAGCGCGGATTACATCAGCTGTAAGCGCCATTTCTTTCAGCGTGAATCAATTATGGGCGACAGAGACCTTGTTCACTTTTAAATTGTTAGGAAGGGATATATTAAGAGAAATAAATTATATTCAGCTGTCATAAAATACTAGAATGTATGAAGAGTAGTAATCCAATGGCGCAACTAGAAATATCTTTATGTGTCAATTATTATTCTTTGTGGAATATTTTAATGAGGTCATAAAAATAACACATAGTATACTTGTCTATGGTAAGCACTATTTAGCTTTTTGGAAGAGAAAAGTTCAATATAAAGGGATAATTTTTTTACTGATTTGATGAAATGTGATACTGATTGAGATGCTGGTTAGTTATTATCAAGTATAATAATATTCCGTACAAAATCAATAGAACAATTCTTGAATATTACACAAAAGTGGAACAATCAAACAGAAATCATATTTTTAAAACCTTCGGTAAACAAATCCTGACTTTCAAAGTTTCAATTGACCGCTCATTTCTGGATATGTATCATGTGATGTTTTAGTATAGATTTTTTCAGCACGGTTTTGATTTAGTTTGGACGTTTTTTAAATTATTATTTTGGTATTATTATACATTCTGACACACAGTCTCTTTATTATCGGAAGGGGGGGGGGGGAGGGGGGGGGGGGAGATTATCGTTATCATTTGTTTAAACTGAGGCATAAAATCAGTGGAAACATATACCACGGCATTTCAACTTCAGCAGCAATGCGTACATTTAGGTCTGGGTACGGGACTACTGCAATACTATTATCGCTTCCAGTATACATTTAACATCATGTATGGTTATTAGTTAGCATTATTTAAACATTGCAATTGTGCATGCATGCATGTGACAAAAATTACATAATTATGTTATACTACTTGAGGACAGTAGGATTTACGTTGCTGAGTGGCAGTGCATGGTGACCCACGAAGAGGGTTGCACAGCTACATGAAGTGGTCATTCATCTGCCAACATATCCAGAGATTCCAGAGGACATCTGTGCATCAGTTTTAAGTTGAAAATATTTTCCGATTGCATCAGTGGATAGAGAAAAATCGAAAAATCATAATTTTATGGCATTTGCACTGAAAGGAAAAGTGCTAAATATTGTCAAAGAAAAAGTAATTAATACTTGCGGTCGCGGTCATTACGTAAGTCATGAACTAGTTAACTGCATGATGTAAGCACGCTTGTGCACGATCTCATGCAGATCACACATATCCATTTGCGGAGATGCTTCTAATTCGAAAGTACTACTACTGAGCTTTATAGCCGCTCCTCAGTCTGTCTTTGATCAGCCAACACACGTTCAATCCTGACCCGCTTCTACTAGTACCGGTACCCTGAACGGGACTAACTGTACTCGTATAAATATGTGTGTACGTTTAAGTAATCTGGCGTAGCATACCCTCCGCAAATAAACGTGGCTGTGTAAGTGTGTCTCATTTTTGCTGCACCATGGCCACGCATCAAACGTTGAAACTGGTTGATATTTCTGTTAACTGCAAGATTCAGGCTGGCTGGCATCTGCAGATCTATCACGGGATTTCGGCTGGCTGGCATCTGTCGATCTATTACGGGCTTCCGGTCACATGACTCACTTGGACAAACTTTGGCTTTCTCAGCAATTTGAGCTTCCACTGTGCTTGCCATGGCCAGATGCACGGAGGACCTTACATAATATGCACGTGATCGGTCTTTAGAATAGACTCATTACCACTCCGACACCTTGTACTATAGGCCTACTTCGTGCATATAAGTAGAGAACACTGTTGGCAGTCCTGTGTTGCGTGTGAATCGGTGAATTACACCAAACATAGTAAAGTAGACTTTATACTAGATAGTAAGGTAGACTTTACTGTCTGTGATTACATGCAGGAGCTCGCTGGACTTTTTTACCTTTTCAGCGACAAAAGTTGAATTGTCTTTGATATGGCCTCAGGCTGCGTTGTGTAAAATTACCACGGGTGTAAACCTTACAGTTGAAAGGAGAAAGCTTTTTTACAAGTTCGTCATCACATGCACTACGTGTTGCTCTTTTTTGAAGTGCCGCGAGTGTTGTTTCGAGCGTTTTTGCCAAAATTGCGATTTTTCCGGAGCGTCGTGTTTTGTGGGACAGTATCTTACGAATCGATGGTCTTTTCTTCATGAAAATGGCTTTATATCATGCAAGATAGTTAAATTGTAGCGTGGTGGTGTTTGTTTGTAACGGCATGGCTCAGAACCGCTCCGACAGAACGTTGGATATGCCGGTGATTTTGTGGGACAAGTGTAGCCTTTATTGTGTAAGCTAGATCGCTAAATATGACGCTGTAGCTCTTGGTTCATTTTTAGTATCTAGCGCGCGACTACGTTACGGCTTGTATTGTGTCAAAGGTGATGGTTTTATGGTTGTTTCTAACTTGCTAGCAATTAGCTACTCATCGCCATCCTATAATGATAATTGCCCTATTTGTGTACACGCTTACATTTGTTGGTTGTGGGTTCGAGTACAGGTGCGGCTCCTCCATGCACACTGATGATAGCTGGGCGAGTGTGGCTGGGGTCTTGGTCCGGGATGTCTGTCGTTTGAGGTACAAAATAAGCACCTAGATGAATATAGCCCATGGTTGGTAATTGTGTTGCTAGGCCCGGGTGAGACTTAGCGATCTAACAGCTGTTGATTAGTGTTGGAGAGCACGGAAGCCGTAGCTGTTGGGGATGCGCACGCATATTTAACCATGTGTAGGTTTAGTGGTGTCTGTACTTGTGCATCCCCCCCCCCCCCCTCCTTCCCCCCCCCCCCCCCCCCCCCCCCCCCCTCCCCTTATGTGAGTGCAGGTTGTCAAGGTTTGCAGGCGAAGAATGTTCTTCAGTTTGCAAGATTATTGTGTGTTGAATTGAGCGGTGTTAGGTAGCGGCTTTCCCCAAAGAAGTGGATTTCCCCTGATAGAGGGTTTGCCACTGGGGTTCTCCTCGAGGAGAGATGTGGACCATCTCTCCCAAATGCAGGTTTTCTTTCAGTCCCCTGCTCAAGCTCAAGGTTGAATTTTGTAATAAGACTTATTAAGTCGAAAGAGAAGGGTACGCGCGGACATAAAGCTATAGTGTATGTATAGCGGAGCATTCCATAAGTTCGTGGCGCCTCGGAGGACCAAACTGAACGTTGATAAATAGCATATCCGTTATCATTTTGCTGACGTGTATACATCTACCACACGTACGTCAGCAAAACCAATTAACGTACCCGGCGTGACGTGACGCGTCACAAATAATTTCCTACATTGTGCAGAAAATGGTACATAAATAGTGTGTTACGCTGTATTGCACAGTATCGTCTCGATTGCGCAGTGAACGACAGCGTTATGGCAAAGCCAGTGGTCTTCGTTATTGGAGCGAGTGGTAGCGTAGGTGCTGCCACCGTCACAGCTCTGTCCGCCAAATATGCCGACAAGGTCGAAATCCGCGCCGGCGTTCGAAACCCGGAAGCCGCCGACAAGCTGAAGGGACTGAACGGTGTCACCTTGGTGGCTGCAGAGATGGGCGGGGACAGAGACAAGCTGGTCACCACCCTGAGGGGCGTCGACGCTTTGTTTATCGTCACTCCCGGAACCAAGGCTAGGGCGGAGCTCGCCATCTCTACCGCCGAGGCGGCCAGAGATGCCGGAGTGAAGTTTCTTCTGGTTGTCAGCGTGCTGACGGCCGATCTGACGGACACCATCTTCGGTGCTCAGTTCTCCAAGCTGGAGAGTGCTGTTGCCCAACTCGGTGTTACTTACAGCTTCCTTCGCTTGCCTCTCTTCATTGAAACTACTGGGGGTTTAAAGACACCATTAAAGGCCATTCTGCCTTTTACAGTCCTGTCGACCCTGACAAACCATTCACGCCCGTAGTGGTGTCGGATGCGGGCAATGCGGCTGCCGCCATATTGTCTAATCCGATCGCCCACGCCAACCAAACGTATAACCTTGTCAGCAACAGACACACTTTCAACGACGTCGCTGCGTCATTTAGTGAAGCACTCGGCAGGGAAGTGAAGTACGTCCACGTCCCTTACGAAGCTGCCAAGCAGTCTCTGTTGCAAATGGGATTCCAAGATTGGCAGGTCGATGGAATATTCGAATTGGACAAACTGATCGACAGTGAATCACACATTACCAACCAAGAAGACCTCACCCACTACACCAAGATCACCGGGGAGAAACCGACGGAGCTCAAGACGTGGATTGCTAGCGTGAAGGCAGCGTTTCAGTGATACTATCATGTGATGTTTTAGTATTGATTTTTTTCAGCACATTTTTGATTTAGTTTGGACGTTTTTATATTATTATTTTGGTATTATTATACATTACGGCACACAGCCTCTTTATTATCGGAGGTGGGGGGGGGGGGGGGGGGGGGGGGGGGGATAGTTGTTTTCATTTGCTTAAACTGAGGCATAAATCAGTGGACACATATACCACGGCATCCACAATTACCAGGCATGTTTAAATAATGCTAACCATGCATGATGAATGTGTACTGGAAGCGATAATAGTATTACAGTAGTCTCGTACCCAGACCCAAATGTACGCATTGCTGCAAAGAAACTGATGTTGAAATGTGACAACTGATAATTATGTTATATTAGGACAGTAGGATATACGTTGCTGAGTGGCAGTACATGGAAGCGAGCGTACGTCCAATCTGTTCACCATTTAAACTACAATAAACTCGAGGTATTACTGTGTGAAAGAGTGTTCACTGTAGAAGCACATATTTGGGGGAGCACATATTTTGCATTCAAAATATCAATTGAGCTTTAAATCAAATCATTTTCAATGTTGAAGTTGAGCAAACACTTCAACTAGTGGATCATAAGTAGAAAAACGTCCAACTTCATTTCTAAGTCCTACTGATGGATGTGACATATTGGCAAATTGAAGAAGGATGGACTTATTTATCTTATCTGCTCAAGGTTTCAGTAATACATGACAGTTCTTTATGCTATTATCAAGATACTAGACAGCCTGCATAATGGCCACAGTGCTGTATGTACCACATCTCATAATTGCATTGATCTTAAAACCCCAGTGGTCATTAGAAAGCAACTGATGCATGTAACCAGATCAGCACAAGGTCAGGGCATGCAGTCACTCTTAGAAAAGCCTACAAGTATAAGATCTGCATATCTACCACACACACATGCACATGGCTTTATGTATGTACCTACAACTTTGTCTCCCTCCCCCAGCCTCTCCCCCCCCTCACACACTCTAATCGTATGCCCCAACGTATGTATGCCAGTGTGCCTCGATGTATGCCTATTGCCAGGCTTGGTCTAGACATAATACCATGCCTTCCCATATCCGAACGCCCTTCTCCAAAGCCTTGTCAACGTGTGGGTGCGTGTGAGTATGTTATGTGCATGTGTATGTGCATATCACAAAGGGCAGATTGAAAGCTTGCGTTGGTCTACATGTGAGTGTATGTATATACGTGTGTAAGTGTATTTGTGTGTCAACGCACGCATATACAATAATGGTGGATTGAAAAATGGGTAGTATGCCTTCTTATAGGCATACATGCATAAACGCAAGCGTATCGGTACACGCTATAGAACTGACCTTGTATATGAAAAAAGTGACTTGAGGTGTTAGTTATAGATATAATAAAGTGAGCTGTTATTGTTATTTGAGTTATATTGTTCAATTAACTTTAACGTATAATTTTTCGAAATGGGGCCGGGGAACGAGCGAGGATGTTGCGCCATATATGGCATTTCCGCCATTTTTAATAATAATCATTGAACATGAGCACAAATGACCATTATAATATAAATCCTACAGGAACCGACAGGTTTAATTAAGGTAAAAAATATGTTTCCACCACAATAAAATATACCGGTGTATAGTGGACCAGAATCTGTTGCCTCAAGTGAAAAATCCATCATGAATCAAGATTTATAGCTGGTGGAATACTGTAATTAGGTCAGAAAAACTGCATTTTATGTACTTGTCTACGGAAAGCACTATTTTTCATCCAGGAACCAAAACTTTCAATATAAAGGGGGTATTTTCTTTTTAGAATCTAAGACAGAGGATACTGAGCAACAAGATTCCATTGCCGCAAGTGAAGTATCAGCTTGGAGTAATTAGTAATTATCAAGTATAGGATTTTGCTGTACATAATTAATAGCCCGTATTTTATATAAAACGGATCACGGATAATTTACAAAAGAAAATCGCATTATGTCTTTCTAAATATGTACAACAGAAATCATGTGATGGAATCTCAGAAACAAAAAAAATGTAACTTTTACAAGTTTGGTGACCGCTCATTTCTTCAGATACTATAATCTCTACTATCGTTATAATTTAATTTTTTAAAGTAAAACAATACTTTTAAAAACATGAAATACATACAATTAGATGATACTTGAGTAATTAAAAAGAGAAATAAAATTTACTCCATGAATGAGGCCAGAGGAGCACCATCATCAAACCCCAGCCCACTTCTCCATTTGGTGCGGGATCCTCTAAGACAGAGGCTCACTGCTCGAACCCCTGCAAAAGCGAGCCGTGATCTGATGTAGCTGCTGGTGATAGAATAGACTTTGTCCCACTTTGAAGACAGAGCAGTGGCCATGTGCTTAATGAAGTGTAGCCTCTTTGTGAAGTAGTCCATCCACGGAAAGGACAAATGGGGTGAAGGTGCCTCTTCTGTCTTCAACTGCCTTTTTGTACATTCTCTTCTTCTCCTGGGAGCTAGATTCATAATAGCTGTTTTAGTAAATTATAAAACGTTTACTGTTTAGGAACCATTTAACTATGATTATCGCACATGTTTGACGTCTGTATTGTACTGTTGTTAAACTAATATATAACTACTCCTTGCAAATTAAACAAAGATCTGTTGAAGGGAATCTCTATATTATAAATTGTGCTGCTGGTATATATGCAGCTGCAGGATTTGCATTTTATAAAGCATGAATCAGGCATGTCCATGCATGTCTGGATAACTTGCATGAAACATCATAAGAATAAAAGATTTTTTTTCCAATGTCAACTCTCAAGATTAGCATGTACTACTAGTTTCAAACTTGCATGAAACAGAGTCCTAACATATACCTTGCTGGTGTGTAATCTAATGCACTTATTCCGTTCAAGATGTCTGCATGCATGCATGATCATGCGTGTCTTGTAGTGATGCCATGCATGAGCTGCACTATACGTACCACGCAACGCCATGCAGAAACATCTTTCCTTGGGATTTTTCGTGTTGAGCAACTGCACACAGCTGAACGCGCGCACCACGTGGCACTTGAAGGGATATTCTACGGAAGGGCGGAGCATCACCCACAGATCGTGTCCCTCCAGTAATTTAGGCACCTTTCTATTCTACTTTCCCCTTAGGCCCTTATCACAGATGGGGACAGAATTCGCTAGCGGACAGTGTCCTGGGGGACAATTTCTGCGGAAGGGGGACAATATCTGCCAGCGAATTATGTCCGTGGGGAACATGCAGAATCTGCTAGCGAATTCTGTCCCGGTGGACAAAATCCGGAAAGAATATGCTCCGACACCGTGACGTCAGGTAATACAATTATTAACTAAGGTGCCATAAGCAGCTCGGATAGTTCTCTGGAAGCAGATCTAGATCACGGAGAGCATAGGCTAGGTTACCCCAGAGTGAGTCCAAATCGAAGCAAGACTGACACACTTTTACAAAACTAAACAAATACACCGACGGCATGTTCATAAAGAAATTACATAAAAACATGTCAGCTATAAAAGGCGGCATGCAGACTAGGTGTACATATAGTTCTAATAGGAGATCTATCTATTAAACTATAGGCCTACGTGTGGATTTTCTACACCGAGCCTATCTCATGCAAATCCGAGTTGTCGTTGTCTTCGTCTTTTTCTGAATGTAAGAGTACTTTAGTGAATTGGCTGTCGCTTCTAAACAAAGGTATTGCTCCGGATGCATCCTTCTTCAACAGAGACAGCGATCTGAAGCTCCTAGGTACCTTCTTCTGTGTGACTTCCTTCTTCTCTTCAATGGAAATAACATACCTTTCGATACTACCATCGAACGATCCTTCATCGATTAACTTTTCTTCAGTTGTGGCTACCTTTTTGAGTTCTTCGCATGAGGTATCGTCCTGCGATACCGAGGGCTGGTTTCCTGGACAGCTGGCAGGTTGCGAGCTCGCAGTTTGATCACGGTGGCTTTGCATTGCGTTACCCTCCTCCCCAGGCCTCATGCTCATGGTGACAGTGTACGACTTGCTGTGGAGGCCAACCCATGACCGCCATACCTTTTTGGCATTTTTGTTTCGCACTCCATGGAAGAAGAGAAGGAGGAGCCCCTGGCAGCTAACAAAGACGCTAAAATGAGCACGCCAGGGCGTTGATGTTGTTGCTGCTCGCCGCAAGGCCAAATCCCCATCCTAGTCCCAACACCAGGGCTAACCCAGCCGCAATTAGAACGTTGCGTAACATGTGGCCATTGTCAGCTTTGACAGTTGCCGACCTGGCCGATTGTTTGCAGAGAGAAACCATAATCATGGTGAACATGATCCAATTGAAGACGTAGATACCAAAGAAAGGGGTGATAAAGCCTAGGTAGAATGGAAGTTCACTAGCACGACAGCTGCATGCAAGGGAAAGAGAGGAACACAATTGCAACATCAAACATGCAACGAAAGAACTGTGTGTGTTTTATTCAACACTTAGCATGGCAATTAACTTACTATTTCGAATTATAATAGTAACGGTAGCCAGCTCCAGCTGAAATAATCACAATGCCTAGGGGAACCACTGGAACGTAGAGCGCAGGGTTAAGATTCCATGATTTGATGTAAATATATAATTGCACTCACGCCATGACAGAAGTCCAGCTTTAAGAGTAAAATGATTGATTTTGTTTCCCAAGACCTTCACCAACTTAATAAACAGAAAGACTGCTTCAGCTGCAGTCCACATGAAGTACACCAGCATGAAATAGTGGACCAAAGCTGCACTGATGCCACACAATGCAGGAACAGACTTTGAGTAAGCTGCCATCAAAAACACTATGTACAGGCATAGAAGTGCACATGACATATTAATGAGTACTGTGCCGTGTTCAGATTTTCGGAGAGGTCTGGGGGAAAAGTGAAGTATGTTACATTGAAACAAATTGATGAGGTGTGTTACTAAAGTTTATTCAAACTACAACAGTAATGCTTACTTTGAACATAAGTATGTTACAAGAAAGAAGAGCAACGAGATAATCGACAAGACAGTTCCAATCAATGTAACTATATCAGCTTCTGGACATGTCACACTCCCAGGGTTGAGATCCTATGCATGGAAATGGAGGGGACGGATAGGAGGGAGTCTAACATCACCCTAAATGTTCTGGAGTGTTGGTGTTATTGAACTCACCAAGAGCATTGCAAAATTACCCTGATAAACTGTGGTCCTATCAGCTGGACGTTCTAATTTCACTTCTGTTGTGAACATATTGTTCTGTGTACTTAATATTGTGCAGCCTTCAGTTGACCATTTTCCAGTTTGATTTGAATCATTAATCCATTGTGCAGGCTTAGCATTTTTAGCATCCTACATGCAGGCACAGTGCATGTGAAACACTGCCTCAAAATAGAACATTCACTTCTTACCTTAACCACTTGGAAGGAGAACTGAAGTTTCTCTGCCAAATGTATGGCATTTCCACCAACACTTATGATAATAGACCCAAGTTTGATGCCTTCCTTCTCTTGCTCAGTAGATCGGAAAAGTACATTGCGAAGAAATGTGTAGAATGTCAATCTATAGATGGACGTTGTGTTCTGTGCAAACTCATTGGAGGGTGATGGCAGAACAAGAACAGAGGCCGTTGTGTTTTCTATTCTATTGGAACTGATAGCACTTCTGAAGATTGTAGTATTTTGTGCTAATGCAGTATCAACTGAACCTAGGTTGACACTGAAATTCCTTCCAGTAAAACATCCATTTGATACAGAAATATCTTCCAGCTGAATAGCAAAGGTTTTCCCTGTAAACACTGTGGTTTCATTTATTATGGCATTATTAGAGTAGTAGTTCAAAATCTTTAACAGCCTGGTAAAATGAATCAAGTATTACATCAATCGGACAAATGAATATTGCTATCAAATGATATGATACAACATAAACATCTAATAAGGGAATACCATTTGGAATGACACAAAACAGAGTACTTTTGGAGTATAGAAATGCCTTTATGCAAATACAGCACAATAGAGCATGACGAAAGTAGTATGAAAAGACCTCCATGAAGCACAAACATGGTGAGACAAATCAGCTTGGGTGCATTGTTCAAACTTTACTAAATTGTTTGCAACTTTAAATGTATTGCATCCAATTGCTAAGACATGCGATAAAATCCAATGACATGTTTTAAAGAATCACTACTTACCTTTAGTAACAACAATTAGGTGTAGGAATATACATGTAATGCAATATAAATAAAGCTGGAATAATATAATTTCATTATTGGCCTATTGATATATGCAGTAATAGGGCAGTGTAGCGAGTGGGTCATATATTTATGCTAAACGACCACTTTTATGACCTTGTAGGGTCTTGGATTTGATACGTTGCTTCATTGTTAGTAACCAATAGGTTATCAATACCTCTTAGAAGCATAGCTGCAACCTGTGTTATAACCAATAGAAACAAGGAAGGTAATGTGTTAGCAAATCATTAACGATCTTTACGTGTACTAACCTCAGTACTATTTACAGCAGCAGTAAGAAGGCCTTCCAGTTCCCCAATTGCACATGATAGATAGTCAGTTGCGCATGTAAAGACGACCGGTTCCCATAGTCCTCCAGTGGAATAAGTGCCTCCACAGTGACGCTGGATACACGAGTATGATGCATTAACAGTGCCTATATCGGACTCTGGCCAAACATATTTATTGTCACAACTCTTAGTGAGAGGGCAGCCATCTGCATGTGGACCAAAACTGACAAAAATGAGTAGCACATTTCTTTAGCCTTACCAAAGCGTCCTATACTGGTGATATTGCTCTCAATGTTTCCCAGAGCCGCAAGCAGCAGAGCGTTTAATTCATTATTGAAAAGGTCATATGAAATTGAGTAGTTTCCGGCCACCAGTGTGATGATGGCGTCTAGTGATGGACCTGAATAACTACAGGAATAAAAATAAACGTACAACAGCTGAAATAAAGCTATGCAAGCAAAACTGTATATTTGCAATGATAAATTTGTTACATCACAACTATGGTCACTAGAATACTGACAAATTACATGAATATGAGAGATTTGCTATTTTCACTTTTAAGGGAGATTGCTAATTATTACAGGGGAATATTCCTGTTTTTATTAGGATAAATGAAAACCTCTGGTGATTGTAAACAAAGAAACATATAACACATTAAAAATAAACAAAAACTTTAACTTGTTGAAAATATTGCTCTCTATATACAAATTTTATATAGCACAGACAATTTATATAAAGCAGAATGCAAATCCTGGTTGAAATGTAGATGCTACATTCAAACTCGTTTACCTTATATTGACAAGGATAATATTGGCACTGTTATTCAGAATAAATCTTCCAGTAAGGTATGCATGAAACTGGGAAGAAAGAAAAGCAACAAACATTTTAGATGTTATACAAGAATGTGCACTCCTAAACAGCAAATATGCAAATATATTCCACCTTGGCAGTAATATCCAATGTTGCTGATGTGTTTAGCTGGATATGTACAAAATATTGATAAACACCTATTGAATGGAAAAGATATAATTAATGATAAAAATTCAAATGCTGCAGTTATCTAACCTTTAATTGACAATCTCACTGCATCTGAATACCGATCTCCTGATTTGCATGAATAAAAACCTCTATGAGACAGTGCCAGTCCTGGAATCACCAGGCTTGGTACGTTTGAAATGACTACATTGTCTTTGTACCAGATGATCTGGGGACTAGGGCATCCTGTCATCTCACATATTAGAGTCACTTGAGAATTCAAAGAAGCTGACACGCTTTCTGGCTTCACAGTGATGTTCAATGACACCCCATTTCCAATCACCACAGTGATACTTGGTGCCATATTGTTTGCAGTTTCATTATATGCCTCAGCACATGGTTCTAAATTACAGAGAACCAAAATGGGTACATGATCATAAGGTTGCATAATTTAATGCAATTGCCCATGCAGTAAATATCTAGTTTGTTTTCCCCTCAGTGCTACGTTGTGAAAACATTTAGTTCTGCTGTTATCCAGATCACAAAATAAAGTTCAGAATATATTTCTAGTAATTGCAAGTGAAACATGTTTAAATGAAGTACAAGGAAGGAAACAGAAATAATCAGTTTTCACAGAAGCAATGTTTATCTTATAGAATCAATCATAGCAAATTCATCATTACATTATCAGAATAGACTGTATGGGGATGGTGGAACGCAATAAGTAATATATGACTTGCCATGAAATCACATTTACTGCATAGCATTACTGAGTAAGAGTGTATGAGCCTCCAAATTTGGGTAGTCATTCATATGAAATTAAAACCGCTACATGATCAGCTTGGCAATTATACAAATATTTGTGACTTTGCTCTTTGCATAAGTAATCGGCCATTTAATGTGAAGCTCATAATATCACACATGTATGTGCAAAGCATATCTTTCATGAATGGGACATGAGGAGAGTCAGAAGGACCGTAACATAACATTTTTGCAAGGTTTCCAGTACAAATGATACTGAACAAGCAGATTGGAGGAACTTCAAGTACATTCAGAGAACTAATGTCTATCTCCACCCGTGTGCACAGGTGTGCATACTGTACGTACAGGTGTGCATACTGTACGTACAGTGTGTACAGGTGTGCACACTTTATTTACTCCTTCATATTTTCGGTTTTTGTACCAAATGTTACACCATTTTAAAGATGAATCATTGTAAAATACAGAACATTTGATAAACTCACAGTTTGTCAGCCTCAAAAACTACCCCAAAATTGTGCGCACTTGACATTTATAAATAATTATGGAGGGTGCACAGGACAGAGTTCTTAGGACCAGTCGAGTTGTTAATGAACTGTCGCTTCTTTACTAAATGGCATGTTAACGAATTCAATTATCACTTTTACACAGTGCTGGCTGTTCTGTGAGTGTTAAACGGCAGCGTCGGGTTGTACCAGTCGCCAGTGAAGAAACGTTAGACACTCAAGAAGGCGGCGCAGCAGTCAGCCAGGGCAGAGATAATATAGTAGGGGGATTGGAAGCGCATCACGTGCACTATACTTATGCGCGAGACATCCGAGGCAGTGATAATCGCACCTCTGAACTTGTGAAAAGGGGTGGATTTTTGGAGAAGGACTCTGAGATTTTCGCTTGAATATCTTAAAAGGTAAAACAAAACGTTGCAATAATGCGGTCAACCTATAGTTATATGAATATTGGCTTGACTTATGTATTCTTTTTACGTTAGCCTAATGCATAGCCGTTAGTTTTCCGCTTCAAAGTAGTGAAAGGATGGATTTTTTTTTGCCCGGGTAACAGCTTGTTACCTGGTAAACCTCGCTTTTGTGCTTTAAATATATTCCTGATGTAGTATTGTGCATTGATGGAAGTTATAAGTTTTGAAACTAATCCTTGCTTGAGTAGGACGTGATTATGTGTTACGTGACCGCTTCTTTTGGCCGGGATATTTCGACGGTCGGTTGCGTGGCAAGACCCTCCTGAGTATGCTTTTTCCAATACCACTAGGCCTGAAAAGTGCTTTGGTACACAGGGCATAGCTTCAAAGTGCGTTGTGAGGTTACTATATAACGCTGGAAAGGGACACCAAAAATCTATGTTACGTCAGAGATGATAATGGGGTTATGAGCATATGCTGTGATGGCTTCAAATTATCTGTCACAAAAATAAGAAAGACTTTTACTGTGTTTCGATGATCTTATATCATGTGACGGTGAAGACCCTGGCCCATCTACTGAATGGATTTGTGCAATAGATCGTGGAGGTCTTATGCACATCAGTAGTCTTACATTTGAGCTTTTCCTCACCATGGAGTACTGCATACAAAATCATGTACTAGCAGGGTCTGAATATCATGATGTGCAGGCTCAGCTTAGGCAAAATGATGACATCTTGTTCTGCTGGTCAGTATTGACTGCTTCATGGAGTGATTATATAACCACCCACAGCAAAAAAAGACGCAAATCATAATTTGATTCCACAAGTGATCTGTTGTTTCATATCTGTATCAAAACTGTTAACATTTTGGTACAGATATGAAAAAACAGATCACTTGTGAAATCAAAATATCATTTGCGCCTTTTTTTTTTGCTGTGACCACAATCCTGGATATGATCATTGACCTCTGGATTGTTATTCGAGGCTTTTCAATGGCTAGTGCATGGGTTGAGCACTACAAGGTGACCCAGAAGAAGACGACTCAAAATTCAAAAGCTCTTAGAAAGACACTATAATAGTGTGATTTATTCCGTTATTTTGTGTATTCTGAATGTTTTATTTTGCTTTGTGTGTTCCTTTTTTTTTCCTTGTTCAGATGATTCGCAGACGCGGTGCAAGGAGCACTTCTACCTAGGATGCGCCGCAATAATCAGTGCTAATTGCCTCTGCTTCCAATCCCCCTACTATATTATCTCTGGCCAGGGACTGCAAACAGGTTCTCAAGCTGTAGGACGTGGCAGGGCAGTAAGTCGTGGAGCGCACACTGTTTCACAAGCTGTAGGTGGAGAGTACATTGGTTCAAAAGCTGTAGGACGTGGCAGGGTACTAGGGGACGGTAGGGCACAGAGACACAGTGCTACTGTAGAGGAACTCCCAAATGAAAGAGAAGGAAATATTGACGAGGATGAAACCGACATTGAGATAGAAGAGAATCCATTGCCACCTCATAGAGAGGATGTAACACATATGTGTTTGTTCATGATGTGGGATGGAAAAAGAATGTAGGTCATGCTTTATGCCCAGCAGCAACACACGGATACTCTCAGCATGCCCAGTTCCATCTCTATAATGCTGCTGAAGCCACAGAATTCAAATACTTTCTGTCTTGTTTTCCATGTAACCTTGTGGATAGTATTTGCTGTTTGATGACCACAAAAGGCCAGGAGCAACGAAAAGGAGTCTCATTTAGTGAGCTAGCAGCATTACAGAAATGAATGCACGAAACTGATTGAAATGTAATAATTGTCCTGCTTGCTTAGATCGTGACCATATTTAACCTGATTGTGTAATGAGTGTTGCTTTTTACAACCACCTGTCCAAAACTTACATACTGTGTTATGCTCAAGCTTTAAAGTCAGTAACCATGCATACTCGCATGTGCAGTATTAAAGTGTGCACAAGTGTACACAGTGTATTGCAAAATTAAACAAAAAATTAAACAAATGTACTCAGCTGATTTAATATACAAGTAATAGTACTTACTGTCCTCTATCAGTATCAACATTCAGCTACACAAAATACATTATGGCTGTTTTGAATTTAACAGTGTGCACACTTGTACACAATTTAAAATGCCAGGGCCCAGACACTGCTAGTGAAATGAAAGAAATTCCTTTACATTGCATTGGAATAGTAAAGCATATGTACTACCCACTTTTCATTTGCAGTCCACACACTTTGACATGTGCCTTTTAAGATGCAAATTTTCGTCATACAATAGTAACTGAAGCTGCTCCATTATCATAGGATAGGTTGCGTATTTTAGGACCATAGTTCTACTACTCATCAGTGCATCAATGGAGAATAACAGATATTAATTTTGCAGCCACTGGGTTTAATGTGGGGGAGTAAATGATTCAAATTGTGAATGAGGTAAAGCATGCACGTGCACACATATTCCGAAGCAAATAGACACTAATGTAGAATGTTGCATGCCTTCTTATTCACACAAGTACTGTTTTTTTGAAGAGATTTGGTATCCAGGGTAACAACTGCACACATAGGTTCCATTTGTATTGGTACATACATGTATCTGATTGCACTCACTAATACCTAGAGCACATTCATCTATGTCTGCATGGTGGGAAGTTGTGTAGCAAATATAATATAGTGCATAGATTGTATATTCTCTTACCCACACAGGTTCTGTTGTTCAAAGAGATTTGGTATCCAAGGTAGCAGCTGCATACATAGCTTCCATTGGTGTTGGTACAATTCTGATTGCATCCACTTATACCCAGAGCACATTCATCTATGTCTGTGTGGGGGAAAGTTGTCCACCGATTACAAGTATTATGTGTTGAATGATATAGATGCTGCAATTTGAGTGACGCAGATGGTATATTGTCTTACCCACACAAATTCTGTGGTTGAGAGAGATTTGGTATCCAATGTAGCAAGTGCACAAATAGCTTCCAATGGTGTTGATACAATACTGATTGCATCCATTTGTACCCAGAGCACATTCATCTATGTCTGTGTGGCAACATGTTAATGCATAAAGTTGCATAACAAATTGTGAATACTGTAGTATCACTAATAATATGTCTTACCCACACATGTTCTGTTGTTTGATGAGATTTGGTATCCAAGGTAGCAACTGCACACATAGCTTTCATTGGTGTTGGTACAATTCTGATTGCATCCACTTATACCCAAAGCACACTCATCATGTATGTCTGTGTGATGGGAAGTTGCAATATAATCAGTTTGAAGAATGTTTCTTAATAATACAAATATTTAGGGTCATAGTTTCATGCACTGACTGGATATTCTCTTACCCACACATGTTCTGTTGTTTGATGAGATTTGGTATCCACGGTAGCAACTACACACATAGCTTTCATTGGTGTTGGTACAATTCTGATTGCATCCACTTATACCCAAAGCACACTCATCATGTATGTCTGTGTGATGGGAAGTTGAAATATAACTAGTTTGAAGAATGTTATTTAATAATACAAATATTTAGGGTCATAGTTTCATGCACTGACTGGATATTCTCTTACCCACACAAGTTCTGTTGTTGGATAAGATTTGGTATCCAAGGTAGCAACTGCAAACATAGCTTCCATTGGTGTTGGTGCAATTCTGATTGCATCCACTTATACCCAGAGCACATTCATTTATGTCTGTGTGGTGGGAAGTTGTGTATGCACATTCAATTAATAGTTTCAAACATGGCTTGCATATTGTCTTACCTACACAAGATCTGCTGTTGGAAGAGATTTGGTATCCAAGGTAGCAACTGCACACATAGCTTCCAATGGTGTTAGTACATAACTGATAGCATCCATGAATACCCAGAGCACATTCATCTATATCTGCATGTTTACACGTTGAAGAATCAGATTATGTTACAGCTCAGTAATGGCTTACATGCTGCAATATCTGTGTATGCTAGCACATCTTATTGATATTTATACATGTGATAATTGCAGTAAGGTTCAAACTAGTACAATTTTTTTGTTATACACATTACCGATCAACACAGCTTCCACTATAGTTAGTAAAATTTGATATTCGAGATAGCAACTGCAAACACAGGAGTTAGCTTCCAATTATTGTGATGCAATTTAGTTTGTCATTTTGAATTCAATGAATAGACAGTGTGCTTCCTTTGATAGCTACACAGATGCTAAATGTGTGCTCAGTATTCCAAGCAGTGCATAAGCGCGAAGTGGCTGAAAGTTATGAGCCTGCTGCCATTTTGTAGGGAAGCATAAACTAATACAATTTCAACAAATTGTCAGAGTGTTGTTGTGCGTTTTGTTACCAAACAGCTAACTAGACAAAACACAAGGAGATACAGATGCACATACTAAGGTTCTACATCCTGGACAATTATTGGCCCCCCAGGAATGAATTTATAAAATAATAAAATTAATAACACAAAGAATAAAAACATATGCTCTTACCTGGATTGCACATTGCTGAGCTATTATTTCCTTTGTAAATCACTTTTCTCCACGTTGGACTAACATTTAATCCTGTTGTGCATCCAGCTCTATATCCGCCAACATTTCCATCCAGATGCCAGCAGAAACGACTGACACAGTCATTGCTTCCCTGACCAATGTCACAGGAATTCAAGTTGACACTTGAAAAATCAGCAAAGCCAAAACTGTATGATGGATAGCGGTACCAATAGGCACCTCCAGGATCATAGTATGCTGTAGTTGTGGAGTATGTTGCTGTAAAAACATATGGAGAACCAAATGCTCCAATAGCAAACACAGTTGATGAATTGGAACTTTTAGCACCAACAAAAACTATTTGAGTGTCACTGCAGGCTGCCAAGTCTCTTGTGGTGGTGTAGGAAGAGTATGGTTGGTCATAGCATTTCACATAGCCACTCAGAGCTAGTGCCCCCTCGTTGTAGTTGTACATGACTCCGCAAGATGGAACAGCTGTATATTATTGATATAGAAATGGGTAAGGGTACACGCGTTGTTAAATTAGTACATTTAATGCATGCTTGCTGCCTATGTATGAACACAACAATGCACACCTATGCAATTGCATACTATATTAAATGACATCCACTTAGTAAATGTATCTTGTATTAGGCGCAAATGTCTATATGGAAAGCCTATTGCTGAAAGTCGTCTGTCACTGTTTGGTCATTTTGTTTTGTTATGCATCGAAATGGAATAATTAGCAGAATTTTCATATGACATATCTCAAATTACGCACCCATACTTTGAACATGGATTCTGTTGCATAATACCAGGTAACGATTATTATATCAGTGGCATGTCTGATGCATCTAATCATTAATGCCCAGCTAAGCAGATTTCTTGTCTCACCTAGCTTCACTTTGTGACAATGCATGAATAAATAAAATTGCAATGCAACCCCAATGGATCAGGCAATCCCATGTGCCAGGGATGCAGGGACCACTCCACAGTGGCACTGTGATGAGTACCAGAAGCCAAAGGTTTGCGATCTTTAAACAATTATTGTGCCAAATACTTAATGCATTACTAAGCGTGATGGTCTTTCATGTCTACATTTCTATGGTGCTGTGTGCAAACGGTTTACTTAATCATATGCACTTCCTACCTTTTTGTAATTTGGGGTTCACATGGAATTGTGTATGCATGCTTCTATAATAGCTAATATGCCATACTGTAATGTTTAAATTCAAATAATGTTATACTGATATGTGACTTTGTTGAATTGGTTGAAACTTAGCATGCATGTATGAACTTCATTCAAGTACAAATTACTCCACTGAATTGTTATTTTTATTGTAATGATTGGAAAACAAACACCATCCTACAACAGTGTGCTCATTATTAATCAAATACCAGGGTTGCGCAAAGAGTATGCAATTGTGCTAGACTGAGAGGTGTGAAGAGTGGTATCCACATCTGCTGCTGTTGCCTGGTTCTCTGCCCTCTAAGTCTAGCACACACTGCATAAACCTCATGCAACCAATAATGTGCACCCTGTTCTAGGGTGTGGTCATTGTCCTGCACGAATCAAAGTTTTAGAAGTGGTACCCATTCATAGTATGGGGACGCTGTAGCTGATGGAAGATTTTTACATACCCTTCATTCTACTTCAGATCCTGTACGTATGCCTCCCCCTCCCTCAAAACAAATTCCCAATGTACATTAAATGCATCACTTCAATCAGTTGTAGGGTGCTTAAAATTCTTCCTCTCAATGTTGATGCACACAAGCAAATCCCTGTGCTGACCTAGGTACTGTTTTGCAATCACATGACATGTGAGTTTTATGCAGGTAGATGCTACACCTGAAAATTTTATGTGTTAATGTAAGAGCATATTGGAACTATGCCATCTGCCTTAGGGCCAACTATCACTAAGGTTTTGAGCTGATCGGTAATGTTCAGTAAGTATGCACCTCATATTGAACAAGTTGTTTTCATTGCTTTTTAATAGTACATATCACAACCTTCTCATAGAGAAATTATGTTTTTATTAACTTGTTCATTCAATAAAAGGTGTATATGCTTACCGATAAGCTCAAAAACTTATCGATAGTTAATTCTAATCTACCTGAACACTTTTCAAATACAACCACTTGAGTACAGCAGAGCGGTTCTTGAGTTAGTACTGAGCTATGGCATCTATGAGTCATGGTTTTGACCTTCTCAAGCTGAATTAGGGACTCAAGCCACAACACTCATCTTCATTTTATCTAGGTTTTGATTTTGCTTGTTTACATATGAGTCAGAATTTATTTACTTAAAAGCTTAGTGAAACTCTTGTCTCGATTCATGGTTCATTTTCTATACAGTTGCTTCAATTTTTAAGCAGCCTCTTAATTAACAAAAGGGACCAGTGTGTTCCATTCATTTCTGGTATAATATGTCAAACAACTAGTACAATTTGTATCATGCATCAATCATGTTAGAATTCAGAAACCTAGCTTTGCAGCTGAACAGGGAATATCTTAAAAATGGCCATATTACATGTATGTATTGTGTTACAAACAGTTCAGTTGTTGGTGTCTGCTTTATGATCCACACTAATTCCGTACACAAATATACCATAAAATGTTTCAAAAGATGGATGGAAACACCTGGAAGGTCAGGGAATTGACCATTTGAGTTGAGTGTATCTCTTGAATGGTTAGATTTGGTTGGATTTCAACTGTTTTTATTGCATCATGTTTTACAGATGAGTAACAATGTCAATAATCTTCAATGTAATGTGGTTTGTCCACATCAATAAAAGTAACATTTTAATGGGATTCACTTTGGAGAGGATTGCATATTCATTCTCTGATTTGCACATGTACTTAATAAGCATTGAATAGGATAGAATGGCGCACTAGTCTCCACTGCAATAATGTCTTAATGGTGTGAACTATCTAATGATTATCAAAGGCTCGGGTTCCCAGGCTCATTTCCAAAGAGACCCAAATGTTAACTTCATTAGAATATAAATAAATAAAACTATCAAGATTCTTTTAAAAGCTCCAAATTGATTTTAAGGTTACAACATATTTATCTTGTAAGTTTTAGGATATGCTAAGTAAAATACATACTGACACAGTTGCACGAATCACCAATCCATCATTTACAAATGTTGTTTAAAGTGCTCTGTCTCTACAAGAGTAGTGTAAAGCCTCCTATAAGAATGTACCTTGACTTATTAGGAAGATCCATTGTCCACTGATTCCAACATTGCTGTTGCCAGCGATGTTGAGGATGTAAGGTGTTCTTGATCCAGGAATATTCACATAGTTCACATTGTTTCCAGCATTGAACCCAACCTGTGCTCCAGAAGATGGCCACTGTATCAATCCATCTGCATACTGGAATATTGCATACGATCTGACATTGTCTGTTGCAAGGACAGCTTGAAATGTGTTGGTCTGTGAAATTAAAAGATTATCCATGAAGCAAGTAGGACAGTTTGGTTCCGGCAACCCTTTTAATTTGCAATATGCATGCTTGTAATTCAACACTTTTATGCACACTTGAAAAGTATACACATGGAAAGTCCATGAAAAGGGACCCAACTTTTAGTCTTCAATGTTTCAAATTTTTCAATATTCAAAACGATGGTCAAGTCTTCTACAATACAATTCTTATGTACTAAATTTTGGCTGACCCATAAGAGAGCTACGCAGCTCTAAATATTGTCTACATTCCATTCCAAGGATCCTATCACACAAGTATTTAAACATATCTCAGACCTTTACTCGTGTTTGCTACTCCAGCATGGTCACACCATCACTTAAAAAAGACACTGTAAATGTACAATAATACTTTTCACGTCAACTATACAGGTGTCTAGGAATAATGATTTATTCCATTCTAAGAGAAGGGCACACAATGCTTGGTAAAGGTAAGCTGCTGTCAGGCTCTTACAGTGAGCCTAAAACATTACGTTTATTTTGAAACCTTGATATAGTGAATGCAGTGACAACATCATTTGGTAGGGCATTCTACAATGGGACTGTAACTGTTTCCACAGTAAATTTGTGCTGCCTCTCAACTGCCCAATGTCCCTTATTTGACAGGAATTGTGTCAAAGATAATAGTTCAATTTTGCTGACTTGAATAGGGATTGAAAAGGGATGTCTATCCGATTATATATTTATAACCACATTTCAAAACTGAAGAAAGGCAAGGTTTAGCAAATTGAGCTGGTCGTCATAGCTTCTAAATCACCATATTATTAATTTCAATTGTCAAGTATACATGACATACGAACCAAATACGAGTAATAAATGTGTTAATTATCTAAACAAAAGTTACAATTAAATTCAGCCTGATTGTGGTAGTCTGGAGAGGATGGCTCTGGACACTGACCTCACCAAGATGATGTTGAGACATCCATAAATGTCGGCAACGACTGCAGCTCTGGGCTGGGAGAGGCTAATCGACAGGTGGGATGCCAACCTAGACAAAACACTCTGAGCCTCCCTACCCCAATGACCAAATGTTTCAACAGCCATGGGGGTACATGTCCAGCCCAGTTCCGTGCACTTGGTGCTGTTAGCATTAAGCTTTCTTAGCTCAGCACCATTAGCTGCAGCTCCAGAGTGATGACTAGCTTCAGGTAGGATGGCAGGGCAAAGTGGTGAAGCCACGGTGATATCCAAAGCTGCATGTTTGCCTCTATCCCACCCAGCAATCAATACATCAGCTGGACGAGTTATTATTATTATTATTATTACTATTATTTTATTTATTTATTTATTTTACACTTATCACTATTTTTTTGAATACAATTATAGGACATGCAAAACAAACAAAAACATGACCAAAACTAAATAACACTTCAGAAATAATCTTGAGGGCAATATCTGGACATTATAGCCCTCATATTAGCCCTTACAAGGTTCAGATTGAGCCGGCCATACAGCTCTGATAGAACGGCAGACTTGGGCCTTGATGATGTTATGGCTAGGCGAGAGGCTAGACTCGAAAATGACTCCATAGCCTCTTTCCCCCATGCGCCATATGACTCAACCACAAGAGGGATACATAACCAACCTAACTCGCTGCACTTCACATCGTTGGCCTCATGCTTTCTGAGCTCAGTGGCTTGCGCTGCTGCTCCAGCAGTTACTCCTGCTTCAGACATAATGTTTGAGTTCAGCGGAGAGGTAACTGATATGTCGCAGGCAGCCGTTTTCCCCAGAACCCAGTTGGAAATGAGGACATCTGCAGGACGAGAGTGGCTGTGATCTGGTGTAAGGTTGCAGCCAGCTTCTACTTGAACACTTAAGTGGGCTCGCCTACATTACTATTAATCTGTATAGCCTTTGAGACTCCTGGTAATTGGGTCTGAGTCTCTGGTATTTCTTGTTCATCGGTTGCATCAAGCAACAGGGGATGCCCTGTCTTTTCAGTTTTTAATGCAGAGATTGTCAGTAGCTATACAACAGGGCAATGCTGCAGCTGTTTGGGAAGTATTGCCCCATTGCTTGGTATAGGTGAGGAATAGTTTAACTTAGTTGTTTGTAGTTTAATGTAGTGGACTGTAGACTGTTATTGTATCATAAGTTGGACTGTAAGCTGTTATTGTATCATAGTTAAGTTGGATTGTAGGCTGTTATTGTATCATAGTTAAGTTGGACTGTAGGCTGTTATTATATCATAGTTAAGTTTTGGAATGTAGGCATTATTATATCATAGTTAAGTTGGACTGTAAGATGTTATTATATCATAGTTAAGTTGGACTGTAATATGTTATTGTATCATAGTTAAGTCGGACTGTAAGATGTTATTGTATCATAGTTAAGTTGGACTGTAAACTGTTATTGTATCATAGTTAAGTTGGACTGTAGGCTGTTAGTGTTGTATCGTTTTTATACTAGTTATTATGTGTATTATAAAAACCATCCATTCCTTCCCCAATGGTTCTGCTGGAGGTAATGATGGGCTGAGCCACTGCACTTTGAAGACCTGATCAGCCCTTATGCCAGGGTAGGTGGCCAGGCTCCTCACATCCTTTGTTACAGTTGTACTTGAGGGAAGAACACCTCCTCCAGTACAGCCATTTTTCTTTTGTGCAACCCTAATTGCCCTCCAAAAGAAAGATGGTGGAATAAGACCCATCGCTGTTGGGTGCACCCTACACAGACTAGCAGACAAAATTGTTGGTTTTAAGGTAAAAGGTTCTCTTCTCTCCTCTTCAATTGGGTTTTGGTATCAGTGGGAATGCTGAGGCAGCTGCCCATGTGGCTAGGTTTTATCTTCACCATCTGAGTGTTAACCACCTGCCTCTCAAACATGATTTTAAAAATGCCTTTAATTCAATCTGAAGAGACAATTAAGATACTGGAAGCTGTTAGTGACTTTGTTCCTTCCCTGTTTCCCTTTGTCCATACAGCATACTCATCACCATCATTTCTCTATTGGTGACCTAGAGTCTTCTGAAGAAATTCAGCAGGGTGACCCACTTGGACTCCTTTACTGCCTCTCTATTCATGTTACATATTATGTGCTCTCTTTTCATATCAGAGTTCTGCATTTTCTACCTTGAGGATGGCACTATCGGGGGAAGTGCTGAGGTAGTTATAGAGGATTGTAAGCATGAATACCACCCTTCTGGGCACCCCTTTAGGTGATGTGGCATCTGTTTCAGCCATCAGTGATGAGAACATCAGTATCCTGAAACAAATGGGTGTCAGACTTCAGCAACTGTTTTCCCATTATGCCATCCTGCTTCTATGTCACTGTTTTTCCATCCCAAAACTAATTCAAGTCCTCTCCATGTTTTCTATCATCCAGCCTCATGGTCTCAGCTGTCGCCACAGTCCTGGAAGTCTCCATCGCCATGCTGCTGTAAAAAACATTATCCAAAAAGCCCTGAGCTCTGCACTACACTCATTCTATCCTGCCTAGAACCTAAAGGTATGGATAGGTCAGATGGGAAGCGGCAGAATGGAACTTCAATTGTACCTTGGAGCAATGGAAAAATGCTAACATGGTATGCCACCTGCCTTGACACCTTTACCCCTTCCTTCCTACAACTGTAGGTTTGGTAGCAGCTTTTGCTGAGGACAGGACAAGGTCAAAATACAGCTTCCTGGAGCACAGCCATATTTTTATCTCTGTGTCTATTGAGACCTCTGGTGCTTGTGGTCCAAGTCTCACAGCTTCCTGGTCGACCTTGGCCACCACCTTGTACGTGCCACAGGAGATCACAATGCCTCGCAGTATCCATGGCAGCAGTTATCCATTTCCATCCAAAAAGGGAACACAATTTCCATTTTGGGGTGCATGCCAGATGTGGCTGGTGGTGCATCCATCTGGCAATAGAGACCTATGGAGCCTGGAGCTCTTTCACAAGTGGCTTCAAACCAATGCCAAAAAGAGCAACAGCCCCAAATCAAAGGTGCTTATGAGTCTCTATGGTTGGCTTGGTTTGTCTTTGATTGGAGCCAATGCTAAGGCTATCCTTATCAGGTCACATTCGCCATCGCTGACCTTCAATGAGACATCTCTTCTGGTAGATAATTAACTGTGTATGTAATGGGTGTATGTATTTTGTGTACTGTTACATATGCATGTATTCATTATTGTAATTGTATTTTAATATAATCAAATTGCATCAATTATGATACAAATTATTAACTATGATTATTATTCTTATTGATAATTACTCATTACACAAATCGAATATAAATGAAACACACTACTAACCTTATGCTAATTATTAAGGACTTTCCATAGTGTTTCTTATGTATCTGTGTGTATCACTTGTATAGTTTTAAAATGAATAATAAATAATATTAATTAGATGCTCATTCGAATGGGAAGGATAACTTTGTTGCTAAATCCTGCAAAGTTTTATATAAATGCGTTAGGTCTCTCTTTGCGGACTCTGCACCACATTTCTATTGCACAAGATACACATGGACCTGCCAGCCACCCCTTACATAATGCTATTGCTCAGTATTAATATAGTCTAAGGTTTATTAGCCAAATATAAGCATCAATGCAAAACATAATTTAAATACTACCTTGTCAGTCCCATAGCTGTAGTACCCAACATGATCCCAAGTTGCAATGAACAGCCACTGAAGACTAACACTGGCCCCGGTCAGAGAATGTATGTCATTTGCTGCCTTTGCCAGGAGTGTAGCATTGCGTGTAATTCTGTACCATACATTGCCAATGCCCCTGGTGTCAACATCAGCCTGATAAGGTGCCACCACTGGATAGGTCGGGATAGGAAACTGTGTTGGCGTGAACGAAGACCATGCCAGACCAAAGGATAAGTCGCCATTGTTGTTCACCTAAAGTATTGTCCCAGAATACCAATACTCAAACATAGGCAGAAAACATGTACAAATACATTTAAAGAAAAATGCATATACCTAAACAAACAATTCTCTTATGACAGAACAAAAATTATTACTTGGTAAATTACTACTTGAAGCTGTCATTGCTCTGCTGAAGCGTGTTGGCAATTTTACACAAGTGTGATAAGAGGCGACGGAATGGATAAAAAAACGTGGGTCAACCACGGGAGTGGTTAAGAAGCGTGCTGCAATAGTGCTGTCATTTTGTCTATACATGACAAGCTGTGAATAGTTATTTGTTTGGAGAAAAGGTGGGTCCATCGATTCTGCTGTCCCTGGATACTATTAGTTTGCCATTTAATGTTGTTATTTAGATCTCTGCCTGCCTATGTCAGCTTCTACCTTTATCTAAACTACTTATTATCTGTACAGATTATGGTACACGGAGTGCATGTGTCAAATGTAAATGCGATTGCATGTATGAAAAACAGGACTATAAAACGTACGGTCAGATTTTCACAACTTTATTCTTTGAGTGCAAGAAATGTGCATGATACAATCCACTTTGTCTATCTATAGCTGTATATTATTAACACAAAAGAGTGAGCACAGTACTATATTTAGAATACAATTCATGCAGATTTTGCATAATCTACCATGCCACATTATTTCTTTTGCATCCTGCACCACATACTCCACATTCATATGTACGCCTAAATTATTTTTTGTATTTACACATGTGACAGACCTATTAATATTCAATGTAATGTTATTTTCTAAACTGTGTTTTATCTGTTGCACATGCCAAACTTAATAGCCAGACAATGGTACATCTGCAATTAAATTGAACGATCATATATAAAAACCTGCATGGTTACCAAAATATACATGGGTTTTGGGAGGAGGGGGATGGGAGGGGTAGGTAGGGAGAGAAGGAAAGAAAACCTTAAAAACGTTAACCCCAACACAAAACATCACCTCCCATTACAAATTAGGTACTGGAATTAATGTAATAAAGAATCAGCTAAGCAGGTTCCATATGATGGCATTCTCTAAATGTTATTTTAGTGTAAAGGTTATTGGCTTGTGCAGCATGAAGGGGGAGGGGGGGGGGGGGGGCACAACATTATTAACCAAACTGGCATCTCGCATAGCCACATCAGTGGGAAAATCAAAATCTGTGGTCCTACATGAAAGTTATGGGAGCTAAACATGCACATTGTCAGAGCCAATGCTACAGCAATACTGTCAAGGTGCATACCACTTTTTAATGAGTTTCATTAGTCATGGATTAAATATTTTATGTGTTGTCACTATAAGTGTATGGAATGTATTTTAAATAGATAAAAATAACAAAAAATAAAGAAATAAAATAAAAATAAATAATTGATCAGACTAATTTGCTGGGGACCAAGGGACATGTAAGGAATGATCTCCAATTATCTTTTATGGAAGCACAGATAAAAACATTGGAAACAGTGTGATGATACTGTTCACCGATGCTTAAAAAAAATGAAGACATATATATATTTTTTATTTATTTTTTCTCGGAAACTGACCCATATATTATATTTTAAACGAACATCATGATACAATACAACACACTAATAATTCATACAATACATATGTATGAATTATTGCTACAGTTCAATAAACTTTAAGATGGAGCCACCTGGAAAGGATTGCTGTCTCATTTGCCCTCACCAGATGCAAGTTGAGCCTGCTATACCATTCAGACAGCACAACTGACTTTGGTTTGCCCGATATGATGGCAAGATGGGAGGCAAGCATCTTAAACGAGTCCATGGCTCCAAGCACCATAGGACTCTGTGACCAGAGGTACACAACACCAGCCCAAAGCATTGCATTTGGGGTCATTCTCAGTATGCTTTCGCTCTTCAGTGGACAAGGCAGCTGCCCCAACTGACAATCCCGCTACTGAAACGATTTTGGGGTTTAGCGGTGATGTCACTGAAATATCAAAGGCAGCTGGTTTGCCAAGGGCCCAGTTGGGTAGCAAAATGTCTGCAGGGCGTGAATGGTCATGCTCAGATGTAAGATTGCTACCCATCTCCACCTTTACGCTCATTTTGGGCTTAGTGTACCCTCCTCTTGAACTGCATAAATCCTTTTGTTCTCCTAACCTCTTAAATTTCTAAATCCAGATTCAGAATGCTCAATTGAAACTCGACAACAATCAATGATAGGAACCAAATGTATTATTCCTCTTTCACCCCCCCCCCCCCCCCATCCCTCTCCTCCCTGCACGTTCTGTCTTTTTTTTTTTTGTTTATTAGGAGGAGGGAAAAGGAAGGAGGTTGTATGCTGGCATATATAATATAATGACTTACATAAATTGTAGAGTAGTAAGATCCAAAAAACTGAAATGAAGCTGGCAACGAAATGGCAGAAGACGATCCATCATCAGTTGGAGACAGTCGAGTATCATTAGCCTCAGATCCATAGGAATAAAATGAACTCAATGGAACTGCTATTCCAGCAGGTATACTTAGTAGCAGTAGCACTGTCAGCATAGCAACTGCCATCAAAATGGTCATCATATTGCGCCTGCATGAGAGCAGCACACATTTGAATACAGCTGTAATAGGAGACTGGCACGGGTTGTCACACGGGTTAGTTGCCACAATCATTGCAATAATGAGTGTATAATTTACACAAGCCATAAAGGTCATGATATACATGTACTCTGCTCAAATTCAGAATCAACAAGTGTACTGCTGATTTCAGTGTCATCACAGGAATGGTTGACAGAACAGGGCGCAGTATGGTTACAACCCATAGCATGCAAGTCGTGGGCAGCTACATGCACCAGAACTGTGCCAATTAGGCCTGAAGTAATTGAACCTAAGTATGACGAGTCACTTGTAATTGTTATACTTTGCCTAATGTTGTCCAATCAAGGTATTGTTAAGCCAAATTACGGAATTTATTAATGGCATGTGCAAAATAGTAATATTTTATAAAGGGCTTTAACTACCCAAGAAGCAGTTAGAAATAAATATAATTCAATGGTGGACAACTAAACTGGATATGGGGCTGGATGTAACAGCCGTACCCCATAAAACTGAAATAGCCAAAGTGCATCTAGAGGATGTCGTTATGCAATAAATTGGCATTTTCAAAATGATGATGTAATATGAAGTACAAAAATTTTGACAGCCAGCCCCATTTTCCCCGATAGAAAGGCATTGGCTTTAAAATGTAAGGATGAAATGTATTGAGAGCTAAATAACAGGTAGCACAGTGAAGAATTACACCCATAGTAATATTTCATGAGCCACAATCTACATGTACAGCTCATGCTTTCTTTTATTTATTCAGGGCATGTGTGTTTCTTTACTTGACTGCATTACATGATTGATTCCTGCATGGGAATATTGTCTTTAGAAAGGGTAGCATTATTTTATTACTTCCATTTTATTCTGTGTACTTTAATTTGTCACCTAAAGCCATACAATTACAGAAAGTTAACAGCTGACTCCCCTGATTTTATTTTTTCCTTCCGGCTTTCAGTGACCCCGCAACAGTCGAACTAACCCACTTGCAGAAGTAGTGCATCTCCATTGCAGCATCGTAAAACTTCAGATCGACCAATAGAAAATACGTGTCAAACCTCTCACAACGTTCTTGAAGTTAGCGGCCAAATTATAAGGTATTATACAACCTCTTTTATTCTTATCTATAAAATTCGTAACGGCCCCATGAAGGGACGCTTCAGTCCGATTCTACAGTTTGAATAGGATAACTTTCACGCTTCATAGAGTTTTCTATCGTGTAACACGAGCACCACGCCTCCCACCAATGTAGCGATAAATGCAGTGCGGTAACAGATTCTTGTAGCATTGAGCGTTTCCCTTGAACCCACAGAATAATGCGCATCGAATCACTTTTTAATTCCCAAATGATTTATAGCTGGTTCATAATGTCTGAAAGGTAGTACCACTTGGGAATCTAGAATTGATTTGACGGTTTTTTTTTTTTTTTTTTTTTTTTTTTTTGTTGTTGTTGCTTATGACCCCTCCCTTTTGTGCGGCTACAGATCTATCGTAAACAACAAAATGGGCGCTTTTATTCACCATATATGGTGTTACTAAAATCTATTTATGGTGAAAATTGATTGTGAAATATGATTCCTCCCCCCCCCCCCCCCCCCCACCTTTTCCAAGCAATAAACAACTGAAATGCCTCAAAAGCTAGAACGTCTAGTTTTAATTATAACATGTGCGTGGCGTTACGCGTACATACTTCGTATCTAAATGCTCTCGATTGCCATATATCAATGGAGACTATTGCCTAGCCATGCACGCGTACCTCCCTCCCCCTCTAGTAAATAAACAGCACTAAGCATGCACGTGCGACCTACGTGCATCACACCATAATGGCAAGTTGCTAACTCAAAGCTCTTACGTGATTATTCGTTTTTCTCTCTCAAGGTTCCGTGTTTCGAGACGGACATTATATTAGGTTGCTAATTAGAACACGTTTAAACATTACGGTATTTGGCATTTGCGGAGCTGTGGTTAACGTTCAAAGGCGCTAATTTGTCTTTACGAACTCTCTATATAATACCATTATAATTTTGAGCTATACCACATTCAATTATAGTACTTAAAAAGAATAATACACACAGTCAAAACATTTGGCCTAAAATCGCCGCGCATGTGACAAGCCATTTATAGCTTTCATTTAGCGCACAAGCGGCAAGCGATTTTTATTTCCAAATCCCCCAGGCTGATAATTTTATAATTTACTCTTACTGAAAGAGCGATTGGACATCTGAATTGGGTTTAGTATATGAAGGGGCATATTTTTTGGTTACTCGGTACCATGTAACTAATGCAAACTGCGCACGTGCACTACACCCCCATGTATGTACCGGTACTGATGTAAATATCAGAAATGTCATAGTTTTTTCTGCAGAATATGTATACGTGCAATGTGCAGGATACAAGAAGCAGCAGTGAACAAAATTACATATAGGTGTACAGAAGAGTCATATGGCTACAACATTTTCCAATACCTGCAAGGTAAACATATTCACATGAGATAGTCAATTGACCAAGTGTGCACCTATTATTGACCTATATACATGTAATCATATACATACTTTATCTTTTAAAACGAGGTGACCCACAGAAACCAGGGCGACAACAAGGTGTCACCTTGCTTAATCACATCAACACTATTGTACTGCCAAAGTGTCACAGAAGGGAACCACAGTTAGCAGCAACACAAATACTTTCAGTCACAGACTTATAATCACTTAAGTGCCAATGCTGGTGCAGCCATTTATATTGCGCTGCAATGCAGTTGTGCAAAGTGCATTACTGACTCCATAGCAACATTGGCCAGCACTCAGTGCCCATGTTGTAAGGATAATGTGAATTTGGGGCCAAGTTCAGTGCAGGCATGATACAATGCCTCATCCATGATGCGATGGTGTCATGCACAGTGTAATAATATGCCTAGAACAGTCAAGTGTGAAGGACTACTACTCTTCCATGATAGTAGGTGATGGTACGTTTGTATACCAATTATTTGCAAATTCCCATTTGGTGGAGGGTGAGGGGATGGAGAGGTTACATGGCTAGCTGGGACCTTGCCTTAGACCCCATTAGGAGGACCCCTCACTTTCATCCTGACCCCTTCCCATACAACAATGTAACAGCACCTCTTTTTATTCTCAACTGAAACAGGCTATGGGTCTGATCTACACATACCTTATGCATGTATGAAAAAGGTTTCAGTTTCTGAGGAACCCTGTGCAAAGGGAGTAGAAGATGATCTTCAGTCTCTAAATGTTCAATGCCTACAATATCATGGTGAAGCATTCGTTGCCAACCATGTAAACAAGTCACTGCAGGTAAGTTAAAACAAATGATACACTCTAATGGATTATAGCTTTTGAAAAACAAATATCCAAAGACCATACTGATTTGACTTCATTCTTAAAGATGAGAGTGTATCTTGGCAGTGGAAGTAAGTGACAATTCTCATTGCCACCATCTATTTGTGCCTTGTGTCATCTGTGGCAAACATGTTAAAGTTTAATGGAGATATCCTGTCAGAACAGAAACAGAGAGATTTGTGAGGAGGTTTGACTAATTCTTTGATTGCCTGAATGTGAGCAGCCCTAATGAGCATGTCAAAAAATGCGTAAACCCAATCTTAAGCCATACACATCATGCACCGATGACAGGTTGTCTGTAAGTTTGGTACACTTTTTGTAAGGCAAGGTGTGTAACAAATACTGTTGTCTTTATTAGTGGTTAAAATGGGACTTCTTAGGGTATTTGGACGAATGGGAGAGAAGTGTAAATGCTAGAGATGATGTATGTAATGCTGACAAAGCAAAGCTTATACTAAGGTCTTCACATAACAGGTTAGTCTATGCATCACCTTATATGAGTACATGTATAATAGCTTTCTATGTTTTAGTTTCATCATTTGTTGAACTTCTATACTATTCTGTTGAGCTGTCTGATTTTACTGGAAAATATGTTCTAAGTGAACGACTATCCCAAGATCCCATTGAAAACTATTTTGGACAATTAAGATCGAAAGGCGGTGCCAAAATCCAACTGTAAGTGACTGCATCACTTCAGCACAATCAATAAGAGTACAAAGGAGTATGGCAATGATGCCATTGCGGGATCATGGGATTACATCAGCATGGTTGGAAGAGTAAAGGTGGGTTCAAAACAGATCTTTATGGAACTGTTTAGGATCAAACAGTTAACAAGTACTTTACCTTTTGTGACATATGCTTGAATACGCATTTACATTATGATATAATTGTAATGATATTTGTGTACAAATAAGGACATTGTACAGAATGTAGTACACAAACAACAGATAAGGAGTGTTGAAATTGTGATCACTCATTTGACAGTTTGCTTTTTTCAAGCCCATCATTCTTTGTTGTCATAGTGGGGCATCATCAATGTTTTCTTTACCATCAGGAAACAGCTGCTTCTTTCGTGCACAAGTTACCTCTTACTGCATTTGCAAGAATTCTTGACAATCCTCTTCACTTTCAAGGTCAACTGCTACCATTGACCAATAATTTTGGACATCTTTGTCAGTAAAAATGTTATCCACCAGTTGCTTCATGTCAGCTGCATTTCCAAGGTATGCTGGCAAAAAGAGTTTAATTTAAACTTCTACAGCTTTAAACAACAAAAATGGCCACTCCCCTTCTACGAACAATCCTCCTTTGTTGACTATGCCTCTTCTCAGTGTAAGGTGTAATTATAATAAGAAGACTCATCACCCTCACAAGCTATGTTAGACAAGCACTCTGCAAATGGTATGGCATTTGCTTATTTGCTGGATCTAAGGGATTTTAGTAGTTACCCACACGCATATTTTATAGTATTCTCTTCTTCGTTCGACAATCTGATTGCTGCATCGCACAAAGTAATACTGTTGGTTGTAGAGGTTTCGCAAAGCAGCCTGTAGTAGCTGATTGAACAAACGCCTTTTCACTGATTGTAAGTGCAACGGATGATCCAACTGCAGTCCAATGACACTGAAAGAGCGTTTCCAAGTAGGCGGAAACTTCTTCAAACGTGCCTGGTTGAAACATCTGTAAGCACTCTCTCTAACTGAATGTGCCTTTACTCTTGGGTGGTGGAGACAAACTCGAATAGCCGAACATACTCACAATAAAATGTATTGAAAGCAACGGTATCGGAACTATAGTTAAGTGATACGTTCAGAGGTTGAGTGTCATGTATCTTACTGTCCGTAAATCGTCTCTTGTAGCGTTCGTGTCACAATAAGCAAGTTCCGTTTCGGTTCTTGATATCGCCATATAAATTTTATCTACCGAATCAATATTACGTAATGAAACGTCATCTGCTGAGTGTCCGAGAGCATGCAAACAGAACACGAATAACAACTATCACGATGCAAATGATGGTAGTTAATAAGCAATTAACTGACGCCAATGTCTCTTAGAACCCAGCCTTACAGCGGCCAATGTCTCTTTGAACCCAGCTTTACTGACACTTTAACCCAGCCCAATGAGTGGGAGTGTGGGGGGACATGTCTGATGAGGGGAGTTTGGGGGAGACATGCCTGGTGAAGGAGTGTGGGGGAGACATGTCTGATGAGGGGAGTGTGGGGGAGACATGTCTGGTGAGGGGAGTGTGGGGGACATGTCTGATGAGGGGAGTGTGGGGGAGACATGTCTGGTGAGGAGAGTGTGGGGGAGACATGTCTGATGAGGGAAGTGTGGGGAGACATGTGTGGTGAGGGAGTGTGGGGGAGACATGACTGGTGAGGGGGAGTGTGGGAGAGACATGTCTGGTGAGGGGGAATGTGGGGGAGACATGTCTGGTGAGTGGGAGTGTGGGGACATGACTGGTAAGGGGGAGTGTGGGGGAGATGTCTGGTTAGGGGGAGTATGGGAGAAACATGACTAGTGTGGGGAGGACATGACTGGTCCTTGAGGGGGAGTGTGGGAGGACATGACTGGTGAGTTGGAGTGTGGGGAGTCATGACTGGTGGGGGAGACATGACGGGTGAGGGGTGTGTGGAGAGTGTGGAGGAGAGGGACTTGCATCAAACCTAACCATATAGAGTTCTCAGGCTTTTATCCGTATCTTCCCTTCTCTGTATCCACTGTGGTGAGTGATGGTCTGTGAAGTAGTTGCTCAGAATATTTTTCTCAGGCAGCACGCCTGACTGCTGTGGTATGCGTGCCAAGTATGTGTGTGTGCACATGTGTGATACACAGATGAATATGTCCCTGTGTTGATCTTGATAAAGGGTGTGGCTATAAGTTGGATGCAATTAACACATATGTTTGAAAGAGAAAGAAAAGATAATTGGGTCATGCAATGCTCAGCTATCTACGATATGAATCATGCTAACGATAATGTCACATTATAAAGTAACATTTGATTCGAGGACTAGATTCGTCTCCCAACTTCGTGGGCTGTGCACTTGAATTGGTAATGAGGCATCACACGTTATTCTTGCCTCCGGTTACCCACACCGCCCAAATCACTCACTCCTTCACATAACACAATTTTTGAACCACATGATACCACGCGAGCAGCTGCTCTAAGCCACACCCACCGCTCTGCTATTAATCTTAGCTTAGAATGAATCATTTCTCTGTCCCACAGACACACCCTTCGGTTATGTCGAGCTTACGACACTTTTAAAATTGTCAATCGCTCGTGCTTGCACATGCTGCCATGCTCGCTAACCATAGGTTTTGTTTGATGCTTCGCCACTTTTGTTGACGGCTGATTTCAGTGTCCTTTCTTTGATACTCCCATGAACCAACGTGCTCACTCACTGTACTTGGTAGCTATAGCTTGTTTTTTTTATAGCCAGGCCTTTGTGCGTATATAATGGCTTGAACTCAATGACACAGATCCCGACTGCGCTGTCTTGTGACTAACCTCTTGATACAGTATGGCCCACTCATCCTGTCAAATGGAATGAAATTTGACATCGAGAAGACTGAACACAGCATACCTACCAGTTGGAAGTACATTGGTCCATTCCATGTGTGCTAGAGAATAACTAGGAAAGTGGAAGTGCGATTTTTGCATGCATGCATATTATACATCACTGAATGGGATGATGCTATATATGAGTTATGTATATTGTACATTTTGACTTATTTAGACTTATTATTTAGAGACACCAAAATTTAATTAGGTGCAGGATTTTTATCCACTAATTGAGTAAGAAGTCCGAAAAGTGATTTCAAAATTATGCAAATTATGAATATTTTATATTGTAGGTCCCTAATATTTATAAATTCATAATTGCGTCATTTCCATAATCCTTTGTTTTCTTAATTTACTAAATCAAATTGTATTCTTACACAATTATGGTGTAATGAGACTAACTTAAGCTTTTAATAGGAAGAGTGCAGAAAATCTAACTTACATAACATAATACAAAGCCTATATATAAAATAGCTAAGAATGTTCTGGAGCAGGCAACTAATTTGACCACTTTACCTATCCATTGCAGATGAGTGTCCACATATGTGACTGTGTATTTGTCTGTGTCTGTGTGTGTCTGTGTGTGTTTGTGTGTACCTGTGTTTGTGTGTGTATGTGTGTGTCTGTGTTTGTCTGTGTGTGTCTGTGTGTATGTGTGTGTCTGTGTGTATGTGTGTGTCTGTGTGTATGTGTGTGTCTGTGTGTATGTGTGTGTCTGTGTATGTCTGTGTGTCTGTGTGTGTCTGTGTTTGTGTTTGTGTGTGTTTCTGTGTGTGTGTGTGTGTGTGCGTGTGTCTGTTGTGGCATGCTTTCTGTATGTGTGTTACCTTGTATTAGTGTTACACCCTGTATGAACCTGTGTATGGCAAAAATCCACTCTACGATCCAAAGATCCATCCATTGCCATGCACACTTGATTGATAGATAGTGCCCAAGTGTTTCTCGGTGTGTGTGTCAGTGTGTGTCAGTGTGCATCAGTGTGTATGTGTGTGTCAGTATGTGTGTACTATTTCCCTATGCAACTCTCCAGTTTCTCTCTAATCAAAGCCCACTCTATCCATCCATTGGCGTGCACACCTTAATCAAGTACTTGTGCTAAAAACCTTGTGCTCTACGCTGTTTCGAGCCTGTTGTAATTTAGCAAAAGCCCCCCAATTCCAGTCCCATGTTTCAGTTGTCTTCATCATGGCATCAGCCTATTTTAAGATTTGCATGGATTTTAAATTATTTGCCACAGTAGAGTGATTCATATAACTGTACATGCATATAACTGTACATGTGTTTCTTTCTCTGTGTGCTTGTCTGTTGTGTGTCTATGTGTGTGTCTGTGTTTGTCTGTGTGTGTGTCTGTATGTGTGTCAGTGTGTGTCTGTGTGTGTCTGTGTGTGTCTGTTACACAGATACACTGTATCTGTGTCTCTGTGTGTCAGTGTGTGTCTGTGTGTGTGTCTGTGTTTGTTTGTGTCAGTGTCTGTGTGTATCTGTATTTGTTGTTTGTGTATGTGTGTGCGTGTGTGTCTGTGTTGTGGCATGCTTTCTGTATGTGTGTTACCCTGTGATATACCCTGTATGAACTCATCTATTGCCATGTACACTTGGTTAATAGATAGTGTCCAAGTGCTTCTGTGTGTGTATGTGCATGTCAGTGTATATGTGTGCATCTGTGTGTGTGCGTGTATCTGTATGTATGTGTGTGTCATTGTATGTGTGTGCATCTGTGTGTGTGTGTGTCTGTTTGTGTCTCAATAAAAGTGTACTTGTGTGCATTTGCATGCTTTCTGTATGTTCGATACCCTGTGTGTAGAGTAAATTTTTTTTTCAATATTAACTATGATCCAAAGAGACTTCTATTTCTTTATGCAACTCTCCAGTTTCTTTCCAACCAAAGCCCACTCTATTCATCCATTGGTATGCATAGTTAATCAAAGTACATGTGTTATTTTAGCCTATTTTAAGATTTGCATGGATTTTAAATTATTTGCCACAGTAAAGTGATTCATAAGTGTCCATTGGGTTCGCGATTGTGTACATGTCTGGTGCGTGTACGGGGTGTATCACACACAGGTTAATACACACATGCACAGGGTAACACAGGGTAACACACATACAGAAAACATGCAAATGCACACACAAACAGGAAGTATACCAATGCACACACAACAGGAAGCATGCAAATACACAGACACACGCACAAACACATAGACACAGACAAAACACATGCAGACACACGCACAGACACACACACAGACACACAAACTCACTCACACACAGACACACACATAGACACACAAACACATGCAGAGACACACAAAGACAAACACGGACACACCGACACACACACACTCATACCCGGACACACACAGATACACACAGAAAGAAACATGTGGATACTCAACTACGGGTAGAGTGGGGTCAAGCTAGTGAATTGCATAGAAGAATGGTTGAGACCTTTTGGATTGTACAGTGGATTTTATCACACACAGGTTAATGCAAACATGCACAGGGTATTACAGGGTGACATACAGAAAGCATGCAAATGTACACACACAGAAACACATGCGCAGACACACACAGAAATACACACATACACACATGCACACTAACACAGATCAGTACACTCACACACAGACACATAGAAACAACACCCACATACACATATGCACACTAACACAGATCAGTACACTCACGCACAGACACACAGACACAACACACACATAAATACACAGAAGGAAACACATGGACACTCATCTAAAGTGCATGGCAATTGATGGGTAGAGTGGGGTCAAAATAGGGAATTGCATTGAGGAATGGTCGAGACCTTTGAATCATAGAATGGATTTTTACCACACACACACACACACACACACACAACACACACACACACACACACACACACACACATACACGAAATACACAGACTCCACTGTACAATAGCCACAGAGCTACACCAAGATGAAAGCCACCATATGGGAGGTGCATAGGATAGGATACCATCTGACATACTACAAGCTCAAAAAGGGTCTTTAGTAACTACATGTACTTAACTCTTGGGATGCCCCGTGCGTATATATGCACTAGCACTTGCACGTAAATGAGAGCCATTGCCGTAAGTACCAAAATGTTTTCGCGGTTTGTTATCCCAAGCGTAAAGTGACACTGTTGTGCTGTTTGGTGCGCATTGTATTCGGCATTTATTGGCTGTACGTGTGATGCACCTATCAACGTCAACTACGCTCCCCCCCCCCCCCCCTCCGGGGGCAGGGTCGGAAATATCAGGGAATTCGATACCTTTTATACACGTACGCGTTTAAAAATATCAAAGCCCCTGATATTTCTTCGTACGGGGGGGGGGGGGGTGTTTGACTAGGTGCATTAATCGGTAGTATTGCACGCTTTGGCTAGACTAGGCGTGCATGAATGGACAGTAAGTGAGAGATGCTGTGAGATGCAAGTGATCGAAATCTATGTGCCAGCAGTGAAATCTAGATGTAGACATAGATTAATAATCCACGATATTGATCTATATGCCGAGACCGGCGTAATAATTAAATTAACCAAAAATTTGTTTGTCTTTTTAAAAATACGAGTAAACAGGCTCAACTTTAAAAGTGGCTAATTTGCTGTTCTTTATTAAATTTCATTAGCTCGATTAATAATTTCTAATCAATATGATGTTAAAAAATTCGACCGAACCCACAATCTTAGTTTCAAAATAACAGATTGTTATGTACATCCCTATCAAACATGTCCTATTCATTCCTGGACATCCTGTATGTATTTGCGAAGGCTCATTTTCAGTGTTGCCGCGAAATACTGGTGCTGGAAGCATGGACAAGTTTGTGCAGCCTGTAACTGTGATGAAAGGGGAGAAGCCTTAAACTAATAAAGGACATATGCACACGATGGAACTCCACCCTGTATATGTTGCAGAGGTGCCTCCTGCTGAAGAATGCCATCAACCACGTCTTGGCTGAGAGCAAGTATGCTAATCTTGTTCCTACTGGTGAACAATGGCTTGCTGCGGAGAAGTTATGTGCCCTTTTAAAGCCATTTTCTACAGCGAAAAATATTGTTCAAAAGAAACGGTGGCGCATCCTACCGGAAAGGCTAAGTATAGATGCATCTTTTTAAGGCAAAATAAAAAACTACTTTAAGGGATATACGGTTCATTACCGTTCATGGCGTTCATATTACCATTTTACCATATCACCGGCATCCTTGATTTAACCCTTGATTTCTTTTATTTGGCCGTTTAAGTCGGTTTAACTGTGCTGATTCTCGTAAACATGTATGGTGAAAATCGCCGCGAAATGAATAAATATTAATCGCGATATATCGCGTTTCGCGATATAAAGGTTTAATCGCGATATATCGCATTTCGCGATATATCGCGGCAACACTGCTCATTTTCTCGTGAACTGACCCAAATGTATATGGTGTATATCACTGATTCATTTCTATATAGCCAGACTCATCATATTCAGTCCGATAATAAGAATTGTGCTCACGATGCATCAGTGTACGTAGAGAGATCTATGTTTTGACAGTTTAAGAGGATTGTTAGATGGCTATATATTTATATCCGCAATTTCTAATTTGAGATGCCAAAGTGCGGGTTTAATTGTTGTCACAACATTCCTAAACCATAGTGTAGTGCACGTGAATCACACACCTTTTAATTGGGCTACCAAAGGAACGAGAAGGAGGCTTTTCAGCGCCGCTGCCCGTTCGTTCACCTATAAGGATTTACGACGCCTTCTAACCGCTCAGGTAAGTACATCCTATATGAGCGGTAGCGAATAGATCACGCGCCTGACATTTCTATTGGTATTTTTAAATACGTGTTTAAATGCATATGCACGTACCTTCTTTACAGGCAGCAGCGTGTTTTAAGTTAGTGTGATCGATTCGCGATTGGGAGAAATCGTTTGCCCAGGAAAGTTTTTCCACTTTTAGAAAAAAAAAAAGCTTTCCTTTTTGGAAAGGGGTATCGTTTCGCGTAAATGGCTGTCTCGTCTTTAAGTACCTAAATTTTTGCTATCTCGAGCTAACCCTAAACCTCTGATCATCTCCGATTGTAGAGAAATCTGTTTTAATAATGTTCGTAGAATTTTATGTGAATTTGTTTAGGGTTAGTGCAATTTTAAATTAGAGGTCTATTTTATAGATGCTCAGATGCATCTTTTAACACTTACGGGAAGGAAAACTCGATGGTGGAGCTTTAAAAGCTATTCGAAACGACTGTTCTCGCAAGAATTTTTGGGGTCGACGTAGTAAGGGTTGCATATTCATACTGTTGATGACGATTTCGTGGTGATTAAGTTATTGCAAAAACGTCATTTAGTTATTCCGGGAAAGGTAAGGCGTACAGTACTATTGCATACACGGTTGTATGCGGCTGGAAACTGGGTGTACAATTAGACAATTTACGGTATCACTCTATAATTCTGAAGTGACGCCTCATTATAGCCACCCAATGTTTCAAAACTTACCATGACTCACCAGAAACTGCAAATCAAAATATGAAATCAAATTCACGCACTGTACTTAAGTTTCTAGCATGCCCACTCTATACGCATAGTCTACATGACACATAAACAAATCGCGCAGGCCGTTTTTGTAAGGTCACGCGGCACGTATTTTGAAGGGGCCATTACAAAGTAAGACGACGTTAACTTCAGGAACAAAATTGGAAGGTAAGCATACTACGATAGTGATCAGGAGGCATGTGGCAATACGTGTATACGAACCTGAAGTGGTGACGCGTTTTCTTTCACCACGAACCAGCGGAGCGTATTTCATGAATAATCGATACAAGTTGTGGTTTCATTCGTACATGTATATATGCCTGGTACATGATAATTACCATATAGAGCAAGTACCCAGTGTTGTAGAGTGTGTGGACAGAGGCTGTGGAAATTCAAAGCAAAGCAAAAGATCAGGTATGAATGCAATGCATTCACAACTGATCTGAAAATAGCTTTTGACATCAACACTTCTGGGGGGTGATGTCAACACACATCCTGCTGCTTGCTCTGTAAGCATTTGATGGAGAGAACAATATGTGCCATAATGAAGGGGGTGCATCACAAGTGTACAGTCAGTGTATTTCAGTAGCACAAACATACATTTCATCAATGCAAGGTACAACAATGTACTTGTGAACAATACAATAGTATGATATCATGGTGTGAGCACTTCCGTGCATGTGGGTGGGTGGACACATGAAAAGGCCAAAAGTAGAAAGCGTTCGCCAGGCACCTAATGCACTAATAGCTCCTCTTCAGAAGATTGTCTCTCCACCAGCTTATTGCATGAGCCTAGTCCACCTTTGGCCAGCGTGAACAACCTGTTGATCTTAGAGAAGTTGAAGTTCCAGCGTTTTTTCACAGCCACTAGAATTGATGTGTGCAGTTCACTGGTATGCACCAAGTGCCTCACAGAGTGCATAGCAGCATCTGGTGTTGTGAGTTGTCCCTGTTGCTCAGACAATGATCCGTCACATGTCAGACCAGCATCAAATGCAATACTCCTCTGCTGATGTTAGAAGACATTGTGCTGGTTGCAACAGAGACATTAGAAATGGTGATTATGAAGGGCATGAGTGTGTACCATCACTTACACCTGAGGAGGAGAGGCAAGCTGCTGAACTGCTGAAGAGAGCCATCTCTACCAATTCCGACAAAGGTGTTGTACAGCTTGCTACAGGAAGGAAGTGTTTTGACTGGTACTGAGGTTACAGAATATCTACCCTCACCTTAGCCAATGACATTCACAAGTCACCAAAGCCAAGCAACAAACCACAGCCGCCTGCTCAAGGACCAGCTGCTCTGAAATGCAGAGAATACGAAGTATTGTCAGTGGAGAAGCATCTGCCCTCATCCAAACAGAAGTTCTCACCTTCAGTGATGAAGAGCGACAATGTTTGTTGGCTAGCTACTGCAAGCATCTCATCATCCATTGAGATTGGTCCAGCTCAGGTATTGGCAATAAAGGCTGGTCTTGCTATACCTTGGAATTAATTGAGACTTCTAAGACGTTATGATATCATAAATGTATGCAGCAAAGGTAACTCACTCAGGTGGCTTGAATTCATCTGGCTGGTGAGGAAAGGATGTGTCGCATCTCCAGCCACATTGTGGGTGATAACCTCAAAGGAAAGTTGCCCCCTTTACATTTCCATGTGGAGATGAAATCAAAGGAGCTCCTTTAATTTACGTTCCCCATCTGGTAGATAAGGTTGTCCACTTCTTAAATGAAAATGAAAGGTAAGAGTGAAATACAAATGCTCTTACATGGTTGCAATGCTGGCAGGCTTACCTGGCATGAAGGGTTTATACCAGCCAGTGAAGGTGGATTCCAAGGCTATTCTGGCCTTTTACCATACCCTGAAGCAACAGACAACATTAAAATGCATCTCCTGGAGGATCAAGCAGTACAGTGGGCAAATACCTACCATGCTGGCTTCGGCCTTTTGGGAGAACAGGGGGCTGAATTGATCCATGCCAAGTTTAATAGACTTGGCTTGGTATTGGCTCCAATCTGCTGTGCATAGTTAAAGAACATCTATTAAGCATTGAACCACAACTGATAGCTGCCATCCCTCCTCCAGCTAAGAAAGTAAAGAATATTTAGCTATGTGATGCAGCTCACTTTGGAGTGTTTAATATGCGAGATAACATTCTGTCAAAATAGTAAACATCCACTTGCCAACCCCCAAAAGACGCCAAAATGGCGGATTTTCTAAAGGCTTGAAAACTACTTCAGAAAATGCGTCACCGTTAGCTTGTACCAAAAACAGATACAGCATTCTATTAACCTTACCGTGATAGTTTGGGTCAGTTCTATCTCGGTTCCTGAGCGTCGTTATCGTCGTTTGAACACGCGAGGTCGGCGATCACCGCTTGAAAGTCAATTGCTTCGAAGCGCCAGAGCTGACAGACAACAAACGTCAGGCCACGTGATTTATGCTTAAAATAAAGGTCAGAGGTGTTTGTCACTTCTAGTATGGCTTTTAGGTGTTAATGCGTTTTACGAACTTAGTAACATAGCCGGTTCTAAAGGACATCGGTTGTCATGTTCGTTGCTATGGAGCATGTAAACCATTTCAATTTTTCGAGACGGAGGCCTACTTTCCACGCGTTCAATGAGAGCAAACCGCCGTGCATAAACCTTACATAGTTATCTAAACATCTATAGATACAACAAACGCAGGTGTTTTTCGCGTGAAACGGGACAATAGCATCAATAGCAGCGGGAAGGCCCGAGTCCTAAGTAGAGTGCTCCATTGTACATGTACATAGTTATAGCTTTAAACAATATGGTCTTACGCTGCTTACTTGTAGTCGATGACGCGTTTTTATACTAACATGTTGCTATGATAGTCATGCATGTACCGATTCTGCAACCCTTACATCCAACCCTGAGTCTGCTATTGGAGGTGTTAAAGTTTGCGTTAATTGGCTTCGTTTTCTAATCCACAATTTATGCTACCCTACTCGTTTTCATTTACTAGCTCGTTTTAAAGATGGAACTCAGAACAAAACCGCGTAGAAGTTAGCCGCACATTCCTCAGCCGCACATTCCAGCGGTTTAATCGGTATGAAAGCTGTGCGGCCCGCATGAATTGCAAAAGATTTATTGGTTTACAAAGTTGTGGTCTACTATTGTGTCTATGAATCTCATCAGTACGAAAAACGGCCAAGTTCAATGGTCCGATTGCATCCATGCACGAAAAGTCCAAGTAGCATTCACTGATTCTAAAAGCATGCATCATATCTTTGAACTTTCCTCAATACTCACTCAAACTCTGAGGCTTTGATCCTAGTCCATGATAGTGGTTAAGCATTCACCTACAGAACCATCGTATGCATCAATATGTATAACCTTCAGTGTAGAATGGGCATTCATCACACTGGACTGTGAGGGGCTTTTAAAAAGATCATATATATGATGACAAATTATCATACATCGGAAATAATTGTAACATTATTGTTACCTCAATCTCTTCTCTAACAGTACATGCTGATGTTTCAGAACTTTCATCTTCAACTATATTTGTTTTGTGCTGCTGTGGTGCAGTGAAATAGATTATAATACTATTAATATAGTAAACTTTCAGTGTGCTAAGCTCTTCTGCTGAAACCATCTCGACTGACTCTCTGGACCCATTGAACTGAAAAGGGTTTCTTTATGGTCATACCAAATCGTTACACTGCATCAATGTACCTCGATGATGGGTATTTAAGGCCTGAAAGTGATCGAGCCACCAAGTACCAATACCCATGAGGTGGAAATCGTGATGCGTTTGGTTGAGGTAAACCGTTCTCCTTTAGGACAGCTGCAAGCTAAAATAAATACTTCTCCTTTCACCTAGGCTGCATCAATGACGATTAACCAAGTTCCCTATAGCATAAAGAGCTACAACAACCTTACCATGGCTTGACAAAAAAGTGCAAAAGTGCCAAAGCCACGTGACAGCAATTGAGAGACCAGTAATGCAAAAAGAGGGAGGTACACAAAGGCTTGATAGGAGAGCTCGAGCCCCCCCCCCCCCCCCTCCCCACCCCACGCCCCCCCCCCCCCCCCCCTAATAGACAACATCAACACCACCATTGACAGATAAGGTGATAGAATAAATTTTTTTAAGAAAACACAGTATGAAAAATTTCCAATGTGCAAGCCAAATAGTCATGATTTATGGTTCACAACAGTGATGTAAACTGCACTGAAGTCAGTGACTGCATGCCATGAATGGTCAACACTTGAAATCAACCTTGCAAAGGGAAAAGCCAGACACTCAGGTTATAGAGCAGTTGGAAGAAAATTACAAACACTAATAGAATGTGGACCTTGTGTGAGTTCAAAAGTATCAGAGTCCATGGAAATCAGCGCCCATTTCAGTGATGTCGGCCATCTTGACCTCACACACTTGGCATGGCCTCTGTAGGAGGGTGCAAGAGATACAAATGTGAGGCTATACTGCAGTAAGACTCAGGAGTGCTTGTACCAACTGTTTAAGCACATAACATCCAGTTTGAAACATCAGTGCCCCTATTAGCCACCGACCACTTTGGTGATGTCGGCTATCTTGACCTCACACACTTGGCATGGCCTCTGTAGGAGGGTACAAGAGATACAAATGTGAGGCTATACTGCAGTAAGACTCAGGAGTGATTGTACTAACTGCTCATGTACCTAAGATCCAGTTTGAAACATCTGGGTTTCTACTAGCCTTGGTCCACTTCAGTGATGTCGGCCATCTTGACCTCACACACTTGGCATGGCCTCTGCAGGAGGGTGCAACAGATACAAATGTGAGGCTATACTGCAGTAAGACTCAGGAGTGAGTGTACTAACTGCTCATGTACCTAACATTCAGTTTGAAACATCAGGGTTTCTACTAGCCTTGGTCCACTTCAGTGATGTCGGCCATCTTGACCTCACACACTTGGCATGGCCTCTGCAGGAGGGTGCAACAGATACAAATGTGAGGCTATACTGCAGTAAGACTCAGGAGTGATTGTACTAACTGCTCATGTACCTAACATTCAGTTTGAAACATCAGGGTTTCTACTAGCCTTGGTCCACTTCAGTGATGTCGGCCATCTTGACCTCACACACTTGGCATGGCCTCTGTAGGAGGGTACAAGAGATACAAGCGTGAGGCTATACAGCAGTAAGACTCAGGAGTGATTGTACTAACTGCTCATGTACCTAACATCCAGTTTGAAAAATCAGGGCCCCTACTAGCCACCGACCACTTTGGTGATGTCGGCTATCTTGACCTCACACAATTGGCATGGCCTCTGTAGGAGGGTACAAGAGATACAAATGTGAGGCTATACTGCAGTAAGACTCAGGAGTGCTTGTACTAACTGCTCAGGTACCTAGCATCCAATTTGAAACATCAGGGTCCCTACTAGCCTTGGTCCACTTCGGTGATGTCGGCCATCGTGACCTTGCACACTTGGCATGGCCTCTGTAGGAGTGTGTAACAGATACAAATGTGAGGCTATACTGCAGTAAGACTCAGGAGTGATTGTACTAACTGCTCAGGTACCTAATATTCAGTTTGAAACATCAGGGTTTCTACTAGCCATGTTTCACTTCAGTGATGTCAGCCATCTTGACCTCACACACTTGGCATGGCCTCTGCAGGAGGGTGCAATAGATACAAATGTGAGGCTATACTGCAGTAAGACTCAGGAGTGAGTGTACTAACTGCTCATGTACCTAACATTCAGTTTGAAACATCAGGGTTTCTACTAGCCTTGGTCCACTTTGACAGTGATGTCGGCCATCTTGACCTCACACACTTGGCATGGCCTCTGCAGGAGGGTGCAACAGATACAAATGTGAGGCTATACTGCAGTAAGACTCAGGAATGATTGTACTAACTGCTCATGTACCTAACATTCAGTTTGAAACATCAGGGTTTCTACTAGCCTTGGTCCACTTCAGTGATGTCGGCCATCTTGACCTCACACACTTGGCATGGCCTCTGCAGGAAGGTGCAATAGATACAAATGTGAGGCTATACTGCAGTAAGACTCAGGAGTGATTGTACTAACTGCTCATGTACCTAACATCCAGTTTGAAACATCAGGGTTTCTACTAGCCTTCGTCCACTTCAGTGATGTCGGCCATCTTGACCTCACACACTTGGCATGGCCTCTGCAGGAGGGTGCAACAGATACAAATGTGAGGCTATACTGCAGTAAGACTCAGGAGTGATTGTACTAACTGCTCATGTACCTAACATTCAGTTTGAAACATCAGGGTTTCTACTAGCCACGGCCCACTTTGGTGATGTCGGCCATCTTGACCTCACGCACTTGGCATGGACTCTGCAGGAAGGTGCAATAGATACAAATGTGAGGCTATACTGCAGTAAGACTCAGGAGTGATTGTACTAACTGCTCATGTACCTAACATCCAGTTTGAAACATCAGGACCCCTACTAGCCACGGTCCACTTCAGTGATGTCGGCCATCTTGACCTCACACACTTGGCATGGCCTCTGCAGGAGGGTGTAACAGATACAAATGTGAGGCTATACTGCAGTATAACTCAGGAGTGATTGTACTAACTGCTCATGTACCTAACATTCAGTTTGAAACATCAGGGTTTCTACTAGCCTTGGTCCACTTCAGTGATGTCGACCATCTTGACCTCACACACTTGGCATGGCCTCTGCAGGAGGGTGCAACAGATACAAATGTGAGGCTATACTGCAGTAAGACTCAGGAGTGATTGTACTAACTGCTCATGTACCTAACATCCAGTTTGAAACATCAGGGTTTCTACTAGCCTTCGTCCACTTCAGTGATGTCGGCCATCTTGACCTCACACACTTGGCATGGCCTCTGCAGGAGGGTGCAACAGATACAAATGTGAGGCTATACTGCAGTATAACTCAGGAGTGATTGTACTAACTGCTCATGTACCTAACATTCAGTTTGAAACATCAGGGTTTCTACTAGCCTTGGTCCACTTCAGTGATGTCGACCATCTTGACCTCACACACTTGGCATGGCCTCTGCAGGAGGGTGCAACAGATACAAATGTGAGGCTATACTGCAGTAAGACTCAGGAGTGATTGTACTAACTGCTCATGTAACTAACATCCAGTTTGAAACATCAGGGTCCCTACTAGCCTTGGTCCACTTCAGTGATGTCGGCCATCTTGACCTCGCACACTTGGCATGGCCTCTGCAGGAGGATGCAACAGATACAAATGTGAGGCTATACTGCAATAAGACTCAGGAGTGATTGTACTAACTGCTCAGGTACCTAACATCCAGTTTGAAACATCAGGACCCCTACTAGCCACGGTCCACTTCAGTGATGTCAGCCATCTTGACCTCACACACACTTGGTAGGACGACACAACAGATACAAATGTGAGGCTATACTGCAGTATGACTCAGGAGGGCTTACACAAATTGCTCTATTGTATTTCATTTGGAATTTGATATTTCAGGCTGTGTTTACTCGTGAATGCTCATCTTTACCTCGGTATTGTCACTCCAATAGGCTTTGATGAACACGCACAGTAATGAGATAGCGGTTCTGTCGATGGCTCTATGTCCCAGTTGGCTTATAGAAAACACTTGCAACGTCAGGTTGTATTTGGTGCGCGAATATTAAAACAACGCGCACGCCGCTTTAATTTTATGCGCTGTGGAAACCGCTGGAATGTGCGGCTGAGGAATGTGCGGCTGAGGAATGTGCGGCTAACTTCTACGCGGTCCGGATGTAGGGGGAAGGGGGGGGGGGAGGAGGAGGAGGAGAAAATACAATCTATAGCGCGAACTACATAGACAAAAGATACAGCGTTTATTCGCGTCGTGTGTTACTCTAATGACACGGTACCAAATGGCGATGCTAACCACGCAGGTACTGATTATGAGCTAATAACGCAACTGGGTTTTACCGCACTGAAGAACGAACTCGGCCAAAGTATTTGTACTATCGAGCTGCATTTACTTCGCTAATTTCAATAACGTTCGTCTATCAGGTCAGTAGAAATTAAACAAAATGCTTTCACATGGATAGGGATGACTAAAGGTAAACCTCTAATAACAAAAAAAGTTATCTAACTATTTATTATTTGCAGCACCTTTTTGCCAGTAAAATCCAAGCATTTCTACCGAGTCAAAATGTTTGTTTATGATTTGGCTATCAAGAAAAATTCAAGATAACATTAAACTTCACGTACTAATTTTTAGCGACAATTATCACGTTATCCACTGTACAGAACACGTAAATTACTGTATCACAATAATCCTGAATTGTTTCAAAAGCCGATTCATACATCTTTTTTCTGTGTCTATCACCTGAAATGTAAGTGTATTGCAATCTTACATCAAGGAACCAATGGCCTGGGATATTGCATGGCATTAGTGTATTCAAAGATACTTTTGTTCTGAATGAATTGAATCAATGCAATTGTTTTCTTTAAATATTACACCAAAAGTACCTCAAAAAGAGATGAAATCCGGTGCAGGAATAGCCATTCTCCTTAGACAGCATTAGTTCAGGAATTTTATTGTAGTATCATTCATCTAGTAATGAAGTACAAAGGGTTACATCAAGTACAGTACATATGTATACCTGACTGGAGGATTCTGTGCTAACCATTGCATTTTCCTTTTCAAGTATGTGGAAAAATAAGTTAATGCTATTAAACGTGTAAAATTTGTTCAATGAAAAAAACATACATTATCTCCATGGCAATCTCCATTCAATAGCTGAAGATATTCAGACACCATCACACAGAATGCTCCTGTTATCAATGGTTCTGTGAACAAATGGGTGATATAGTATAAATACCAATTGCAATGTCATGGTCAAGGAATATTCTTTATGTGCTAGACTAAGTCTTCCTGTCACGTTGCACACTGATGGACACGGAACTGTTAATTTTTGTGTTATCCAGATTGCATGATTGCTTTTTGGTTGTTTCAGAATGAGAATCTAAACACAGGAAAAACAATATTGAAATAGTGTTGAGAAACATATCTCCATTTTCTGCCTCATTGATGCTAACAGGTTTGCTACTGCAGCTAGAAATTTGGTTACACAATCTCTTATTTGGCAATTTGGGATGTGAAATCTGCTGGTACGATGGGTACTAAACTGTGGTAGTGAAACTCCTCTTCACAACCCAGAGTTAGTACTGGAGCATCACTCTGTGTCACTCCCTTAAAAATGGATAGACCCAAACAATTGACTGGTCCTCAACGCTACTGTTTGTGACTGTACAGAATGTAACACCCAAGTGCTTGCAATTCTATATGAGTGCCCCATGTTCCTGGTTTTTCCATGCTCAACAAATATGATTCCCAGGTTTGAAAATATTCAACAACGTTGAAGGTAGGAATCCCTTCAGGCTGTAAGTCAAAACAATTGTCCTGGTAGGCTTACTTGCCCCACGGGTTCCTAACCGTTCTTTTTCTCCTATAAGCACCTCCACTCGCTGCAGTCTCTCGCACAGTGATTTCATGGTGGCTGTTAACGAGTCGCGCCCGTCTTGCGAAGTGACCGCTGAGACTGGTTCCGCGCGCTGGTACGGTATGGTGCGTCTCTGGCTCCTGTTCCTGTGAGGACACAGCGTTAACACGTGACGGTTTACCTGTGCTTCGCAAGTATGACTCCAGTTCAATTACAGCCGCAGCCGCTTCTTCGACGTTTCGCGGTCGTTTCTGTTTAGCGCTGAAGGCGACTTGGGAGTTTTTAATTTGCTCTAGAAACTGGTACAGTGCCAGTCGCTCGCGCGCGTTCTCTGCTAGTTCGGGATACGCTTTATCTGCAAGCACTCGCACCGCGTCCCCAAAAGCTGCCCAGTCCTCGTCCCTACGCTTTGTTCTTGCGTTCAGCTCCACCATGTACAGCTGTCTTTTGCTGTCGGGATTGAAACGACGCTGTAATGCTTCTACGCACGTACCATAGTCCACTTTAACGTCGTCTGGCAGCCTTCTGAAAGCCGTCTGTTGTTTCCCCCGTTAAGCGCACCCGGAGCCATTTCAGCCTGTCTTCTCCACTGACCCATTTGTTAACGGCGGCTACACTTTCGAAATGGTCCATCCATTCCAACCAGTGGTCTCGCCGTCAAAGGGTTCCGGCAACAGTAGCGGTTTTGCCATTCCGCTAGGCCGACTTGTAGCAGTGCATGGCCAAAGGATATATACTAACACGTGTACAGACTGACTAAGAACACAAAAAGAGAGTATTTATACATAAGTGCGCACACGATGTCACATGCAAATGTTCTGGCAAGTTCGAGCCCATCCCGGCGCATGCGTACACTGCACATGCGCAGAGATATTTGCATTGCACTTCAATTATATTAGGAAACTTACTGTAATTGGATTGCATTTCAGACAGTTCACGACGTCTTTGTGTAGACTCAGATGTAGCTTGCATGCTCCAAACACTCTCATCCGTTCATCACACACAGCTGTAAACAAGCAGTTTCCATCTGTGGGTACATGTTTGCAGACTTGTAAGCCAAATTTTGTTATACTCCTGATTAGTGCAGTAAGACTGGTACATGTATCAGAGCTCTGCTTCTGCTTCCACATCATGCAATGCTGTCATTACAATAGGCTTGGCAGTTTTGCTGAACAGTAATGCCTTAGTTGCTTTCATTTTTACCTTATTATGTAGTTTATTCATCAGGTCAGTAGTAGCATTTGGCAATAAAGGTCTGCTGCTTTCTCCAGACTGTAGTAAACCTTGTGCATTTTTCTTTTCCTACAGGCATAATAATTAATCAATTAATACTGGTATACCAGGATAAGACTGAGAAAGATAATGCGCAGTTAATGTTAAAGACACCATAATTATATTGCAAAATAATAAAACATACTTTTTTGACTTGAGGTGACGGTTTGAAGTTGGTTAGAATGGTATTTTCTCTTCAGACCAGCAAGTAGGTATATGTATTCTCCACATGGTTGAGATATAACCATAGGACTGTATCTTTTTGCAGTCTTGCTGATGTCCCCATGTGAAATACAGTGCTATACTTCATCTCCTATCTGGAAAGACATGCTGTGATTAAGTTCATTATCTTTATTAGCAATTTGTCCATTTGCATCACTTTCCATACTGTCATTAATTGATTCATTGGTCCAACTACCTCAGCATCTGCTGTCTGCTGAATGCACTTATAAATGCTACACTCTAGCTTTGTTGTTGAAACCACAACCCTAGTCTTGGCCTTCGTCACTTTCTTTAAATGATCTGAACAGTACTTTCCCTTCATGGATCTCTCAGTTCTAACAGCTACCTCTACAATTGCTGACTGCTGTACACTATCCCACTCAGACATGAATGGTGCATTGTTACAAGCCTTGGTCCTGTTCACTTCCGGAATCTCTGAATGATCTGGACAGTTCAGAATCACCATACATTGCTCAGTACATCCTTCAGTTCTAACATCCACTTTTTTGCAATAAGCATCATCACACTCAGGTATTGCTGACAGTGCCACATCACTAGTCTTGGTGCTCTTCACTTTCTATAAATAACCTGAGTCATTTTTTCACTTTTTAGATTCCTCAGTTCAGACAACCACCTCATCATCTACAGTGGACTGCTGAGCATCATCACACCTGCCATCCTTTGGCTTTGTAGTTGATACTGTATCAACAGTGTTACCTCTCTTCAACTTAACTAACTGATCTGCGTAAAACTTTATATTAAGACCAATTAGTTGGTATGTGTTTTTCCCACATATTTTGGCAATACAAACGGGGCCAAGCTTTTTTGTTGATAGTTTGTCACCCTTTCTTGTATCACGCATATACCATACTTCATCTCCAACTCTAAACTCTGCCTGCCTGCCATGTTTTCTATCATACTGTCTTTTCTGGGTGGCCTGTGCTTGCCGAATATTTTTATGAGCATCATTCATTTTGTTTCTCACCAAGTAATTTCAAGTTAAACATTAACGTTTTGATACAATTATCATCTTCATCTTTTGTGGCGGTAGATCTCATTCTATATCTAGCCTTGCTGTCACACCATAAACAAGTTCAAATGGAGAATACAAGGATAATGGCTGTTTGGATGAGTGATATCCAGGCAAAAAATATATCCAAATCATCCTCCCATTTCACCATCAGAGTATTACTTATGCAGGCACAAATAATTATTCTGTAAAGCTGTTACTTTGGGGATGATATGCTGTGCAGATGTGTCTTAAAACACCTAAGCTACTGCAGAAATTATCATTCAACTCACTGCAAAACTCTCGTCCCCTGGTCTGATATTATGGTCTCTGGTACCTCAAACCTTCCTATCAGCTTCTTCAGACCCCTGAACAGACATTTATTTGGAATGGGATACACCTCTACCCATATTCCGTGAGAACCATAAGAGAACAGACACACACCTGACAAAGGACCCGCCAGGTCGATGCCCCAATGAGCAAATGCTCAGTTTGGAACACCAACAGGATGGAGGTCAGCAGTCTTTTGGGGCATGTTGCTCTACCTTTGACAAACTAGGCAAGTACTGCAATATTCAGCTACATCCTTAGACATTCCTTCCAATAGTATATCTTCTCTTGCCTGTAAATGAATATGGATACACATTATAAGTGATCAATATGAGATCAACCTAACAAAAATAGAACGCCATATAGTTATACGATTTCACAGATCAAATTAAACTACAAACATACTGAGCGCATATATATAGCCGCGGGCCATTTTTCATGATCTTTAGCTTACGTTTTATGGACACCAAAGTGACCCCCAGCGAGATCTTTGTGGACGCTCTCAAGGCGCCTCAACATTTTTACCACTCGATAACGTTCATTTTCCCCACATGTTGGCGTCAACGCTCCACGTTTTTTGCGCCTTTTTATTTTGAACAAAAGACCGTCCTGGGTGGAGAAGCTTTCAATTGCAATGCCAGAAAACCACTTCTCGTGCTTTATACTCTCGTGGGGTATTTCGAATCCCCGAGACCCTGCTACACTCTATATCTGCGCGCTCCAGCGGTTACCTCAAAATGGTTACCCTTGTCCGCCCGTTTCTTCACTTGTGCAGTCAGCTTGTCCAGCTTATCCTCCAGACTATAGTCACGGGAGACAGCTATAGGCGCTGCCACTGCTAGTGGTCTTTCCGCACTTTTTTCCATTTGTAAATGCCTATGGGCCATCCCCACCGCCTCCAATCTGGTGCTAGGGCCACTGCATCTTTGACTGACTTAGGCATCTCCTTTAAGAGCTGCACTTGGATAGAAGAGGATGAGACGCCTTGGATAAATTGTTTACTAATTAAAACTTCGCGTTGTTCGTCAGACCAATCTAGAAAAGCTTTGCTATAGCCAACATATAACGTAACAAGATTGACTGGAATGGGACCGGGTAAAATGAACTACTCATCAGTGCATTATTTTAGAGCGTACTGAGTGTGCTATATATAGGTTTATATAGTTGATTTTACCCAGTCCCATTCCAGTCAAAGCTTGTTTCCGTGCTTTTACACTACCATTGTCTTTCAACCCTATATGCCACCAACTTTCTTCTCTTAAAAATGTTTTTATTTACTTGTAAACATTATAGAGACCGCAAGAGTGATAGACATGTTATGATTGGCACTTGATCCTAGCCATAAAGGAACTTGTATGACTTGTTCCATTGGGTAGCCAATCTCTTGTAAGTGGTGGTTGCCTTTCGTCTCGTCCTAGACTCTTGTCAGAGACATGGTATGTTCGATTCTTTGCTCATAAGCTCGTTTTTTTAATCTGTTCGCAGATGCAAAGTGCGGATCGTTGGTGATAACAGTTACATATTGATGACTACGTTACGTAGGTCATCAATCTACTGTACATAGATGTATGTTGCATACGCGAGTGAGTCTGGGAATGATACTAGCTATAGTAATTATAAATCCCTTGAGAATCATTCGAGTTTGTTGTTTTTAGGGGGGTGGGGGGGGGGGGGTTGAGATGATTTCACTATCACTGTTCACCATATATGGTAATAATAAGATCATGCATATATGGTGAAAATTGATAGTGAAATCATCCCCCCCGCCCCTGTGACGTCGTCACTAACGACTCGCTTCTGGAAGTCCAGGTGAGTACTGCACTGCAGACTGAATTGTGAGCAAGTTGTGTGTTGCGAGCCTGCTCTTAGGTGAGCCATGCAAGTCTGACTCAATCATGTGGTCATGTATGCGTGCTAATTGAAATCCCTATAGCTGCTTCATGTGCTTAAGACCTCATCGTTGCGCTCGTTACTCAAATAATTTTAATACCACTGTTATCGCGTTACAGCATCAAACATCGAACAAGACCCACACATAGGACACAAACACGTCACACTAACTATAGAATACGCCGTCAGGGCGCTAGCCCGGTCTAATATTCCCCGACGTCCCCCCTGACCGAATCGTGACCTTCCGGATCTGAAACGCCCAATTTCTAACAAGTATCAAAAAAGGACATTGCGCGCAATACACCAGGAGTAGTCTACTGCGTGCATGTTGAGGTTTGAGCTCTGCTTTCACCCATGCACTACAAAACTGTTACCCTCGCTCGGTAGGCTAATTAAGCAGATATCATTCCAGGGGCAAACTGTATAAGGGAGGGCATACGATCAGTGTTGCCGCGAAATAACCTTCATTTTTAATCGTCTATATCGCGATATAGCGCGATATGAGCATTTAATCGCGATATGCGATATAATAAATTATTCATGATCAATTATCGCTCGATTATTCATTGTTGGGGTGAATAGTTATGGCTACCACTAAGGATAACGTATCCCAAAAACCTACTCTACTTGCTACCGAGGACGATTTCATGAGGGTTGACTGCAAAGTGTTTAAAAGTACCGTTTGGGAGTACTTTGGATGGCACAAAAAAGCGATTGGTTCTTGCTGGGTAGTTTGCAACTTGTGCTATGCATGGGTTTCCAGACACGGGAATAACACCTCGAACATGAGGTATCACATAACGTCCGCGCATGGAATAAAGGAAAGCCAGCAAACGTGAGTGTACTCGGACCTATTAGCTATTGTGAAATGTAATATGTATGTGCACGTGCAGCTGCAGGAATGAAGGCGTGAGCAGTAGCTGTAGTACTAACAAAGCCAGTACCAGCAGTGCAAGCACAGCCGCTGATAAAGCCGAAGGTGCCGGATGTATGGATAAACTGTTTTAACTTTAACCGTAAATTAATTTCATACCTAAATGTATGCTTATTCCTTGTTCGTTTCTAAATTAAGGTGTCCAAAATCCGTATATCTGTGTTAACGTCCGTATACGTTTATTTCGCGATATGACTAAAGATTAAATGGAACGTTCTATACGAAAATGGGTCTTGTGGATTTCATTTTATAACATAAAATTTAAATCGATATATCTTCCGAAATATTAACGCTATCGGGTTCCTATTTTTAACACAACATACCACACCATTACTATATGTGAAAATCCATTTTAGTGTCTTACACATGCGGGGTACTGACGTTACAAGGTCCGATACCCCGTAGGGTTCAAAACGGCCATATCTTCAGGTAGGAGTGTCCAAATCGGTTCAAAATAGGTACCTATGTAGAAGGGTCCTACCGCTATTGATATGTTCTGTTCGTTAATTTTTGCTTTAATCCGTTATGGAGATACAAGTGTGCAAAGAAATTGCATATTTCCCGGGCGTTACGCGCCATTAATGTATTACGAGGACGTCCTCGAAGCCAGTCGTAATACGTTAATGGCGCGTAACGCCCGGGAAATATGCAATTTCTTTGCACACTTGTATCTCCATAACGGATAAAGCAAAAATTAACGAACAGAACAAATCAATAGCGGTAGGACTCTTCTACATAGGTACCTATTTTAAACCAATTTGGACACTCCTACCTGAAGATGTGGCCGTTTTGAACCCTACGGGGTATCGGACCTTGTAACGTCGGTACCCCGCATGTGTAAGACACCAAAATGGATTTTCACATATAGTAATGGTGTGGTATGTTGTGTTAAAAATAGGAACCCGATAGCGTTAATACGACGGAAGATATATCGATTTAAATCTTATGTTATAAAATGAAATCCACAAGACCCATTTTCGTACAGAACGTTCCAAATCGCGATATATCGCCTTTCGCGATATAAACATTTAATCGCGATATATCGCCTTTCGCGATATATCGCTGCAACACTGCATACGATATGAATAAATAAATAAGGGGAGGGTAAAGGAGGTGAATGATACCTCTCTTGCCCAACTAAGGGGTAATGGGAGAGGGCTGTACGCTCTTCCATAGCCACAGTCCACAGGACATCCGAAAATTTGCCACAATCACCGGTTCGTTAGTCCGCCCGCTATTAACTCTTTGAACGCCAAGTGCGTATATGCATGCATGCACACACAACCATTACACCATTCATACATGATTAAGATATTGCGTGCAAAAATGTGTTGATCAGTCACAACTTTATGATGCATGCAAATGCTTGCTGCACTTGTAACCTTATAAGTACATGTACAAAGTAATTATGTTTCATCTCACACTGGCTAAAGAACCCCATTATCAGATGACCTCACTTGACTTCACTAATGCATCACTACAATACTCCAAGAACTAGAATGCGTAGCCCAGATCAGTGTAGTATATCATACTTGTTTCCCCCCCCCCCCCCCACCAACCTTTTGTCAGTTCGTATTATGGGTTATTGCAACAAAAGGTGCCAGCGGGTTATAATGAGCTCACAAAATGTGCTTACACCAGGACCACATACTTGTATGACTATGGGGTTACATGCATGTCAGTATTGTACTTCCATGCATCTAGAATGGTATTCAAAGTGATTTGGATCAACACAACATAACACACATAGCACTGCATGAATGGTGAGGCAGATAATTCTCGCATGTATGTATATATGCACTTGGCGTTCAAAGAGTTTTAAACGGGTTCAAACTGCCAAGGCTAGATCCCTGTTTCCATGAAAGCAGCTGCCGTTCGAGTATAATTGCCATGCAGGTCGTTTGATGAAGTAGCCAATAGGGGTGAAAAGCCAATCGAACTTGGAAATAGCTGGTTTTCTGCGAAAACTATTGAAGTAGTGCGTCATATGGCGTTCACATAGTGCCGTATATTCTTACTCATGCAGTATAGCACTGAATGGGTTTAGGGGTTAGACCTACTAAATATTCAACTAAACTATGAAGGTGCAAAGAGAAAACATTAAACAGACAGTAGGGGAGAAGGTCCATTGGCAACAAGGGAACAACCTATAGATCAGCAGTTACGGTCATAAATATAATCTAAGTGCTATACAAGGACTGTCTATTATTCATGCATGTGATGAATTTGTTACTCTTACCACCCAGCATTTTGGAGAGTGCTATACATATGAGCAAACATTCGACCCTTGTGCTTCTATATAGCAGCCTAGAATATATGTTTGTACCCGTGCTTGTTCTGTCACAACATGCAGTAGTTTATGAAGCCGGTGCACCATGTACGTGTTCCTAGTCTTGCAAAAGCTGAAAGAGAACTTCCACGGCACCGCGCATGCTTTTCCATTTCACGCTCCCTGACTTCGAATATACATACATGTACTGCATGCTCACGTTGCGTATCTTGTTCCTAAAAGATAAAACCGTCGGAACTTAGTCTATTTGTCACACATATTATATGTCAATGGCACACAAAATGGTCCCCACATCGGTATATCCAATTCTTTCTTTTTACAGTTTACGTACATGGATGTACGCAAACCGGATAAGATTAATAGGAGGGATACCCCCCCCCCCCCCCCCCCCCCCCCCCCCCCCCCTCCCCATATCAGTTTGTATTCATTGTAGACCTAGTACCTCTAGCATGATGCTAGCCACCCTTGCGCATGCAGAGGCGGTCCGAGGAAGTACTTAGGGTTTAGGGTTTAGGACGGGCGCCGAAGGCCTAGCGAAGCCAACTTTTCACGTAGATTCCGAATCCGTTGTCAAAAACACCCGTCTCCTATCTGATCGCTTCTTCAATCTTTCTGCCGTCCACCTGTTCAACCAAGGGCGCTTTCGGCGCGCTGTGCGCGCGCGAGTCTTGACTCGCTTCATTGGTAGGAAAATGATAACGTCCCAGGGCCCGACGCTCTCAATGGTGACTTTTACCGGAAGCAGCACTATATAACCAATTTTGCCAACCGAATTTAACATTCCCTCCTTTTGGTCAGGATCTATGCATATTCGTATACAGTATCTTATTTATCACCTGATTCATTTCTATATAGCCAGGCTCCTATTCAGTCCGATAATAAGAATTGTGCTCACAATGCATAAGTGTACGTAGAGAGCTCTAAGTGTTGACAGGTCCCAGAGATTGCTAGATAGCTATATTAATTGGCAATTTCTAATTCGTGATGGTGGGTGCAGTGCATGCACGTGACTAATTGAAATAATGATTGAGCCATAGATGTCGTGGTTCTGATCATGCGAATCACACCTTTGGGCCACCAAAGGGACTTTTCAACGCCGCTGCCCGATCGTTCACCTATAAGCATTTACTGCGATATCTAACCGTTCAGCCATTTACATTCTATGAACGGTAGCGAATAGATACGCGCCTGACATTTTATTGGTATCAAGTATGCACATGCACGCACCTTTTTCTCAGGCAGCAGCGTGCTTTAAGTTAGTGTGGTCGATTGGCGATTGAGAGAAATCATTTGCCCAGGAGGGTTTTCCTCTTTTAGTAATTTAAAGCTTCGTTTTTGACAAGGGGCAATCATTTAGCGTGAATGGTCTAAATTTTCGCATTCTCCAGATTTCATGAGATAACCCTAACCCTCCGATCAGCTTCAATTGTAGAGAAATATTTAGCCAAAGAGGGGGTTTGTTAATAACGTTCGTAGAATTTTATGTGAATTTGTTTCTTTTTCTTTTGGGGGGGGGGGGGGGGGGGGGTGGGGTTAGTGCAATTTGAAATTAGAGGTCTATTTTAAATGCTCAGATGCAGCTTTAACTTATACGGGAAGGAAAACTCGACGGTGGAGCTTTAAAAAGCTGTTCCAAACTAATAGCCAATTTATTGACAACTCGGAATGCTAAAGGTATAACACTTGCCCGCAACAGTTTGGGCGTCTGCTTATTGCAGGTGCTACAGGAGGTGTTAAAGTTGAGTTAATTGGCCTCTTCCAATCCAACTATCTATCAGTGTGAGGAGAGGGGGGAGGGAAGAAAATGCTATCTCTAGTATGAACTACATGGACAAAAGACAAGGCGTTTAACTGTGTCATATTCAAATGAATCCAGCTCTACTTTGATTTCAACTGAGCTGGAATTTATTACCCAACCCACAGATATAAGATCTACTCAAATATCTATGCCGAACCACATATAACTCATGAGATATAGCACTTCTTGAGGTCACCGCTGTAACCGCACCATACCTGTCCGTGCAGTAGTTTTCATCTATAACCACGGGATATTCACCTACATCTGCATGTACTTCTCTCTAGTTACTACATTCAGATATTGCTGGTGGCTCACAAACCTTCTTTTGGCACAAAATATGGTCATCTTCGTTATGCACATGTACGATTACAAATTATATAAACAGGTGGGTCAAGTACAAGGTTAAATTAATATGAATATTGTGAAGAAGTGTAAATAACTCATTACACGCATAATAATATAAGAGCAAGAGCTGACGGGGCCGTAGAAGCCGGTCAGCAATGGGGCTATGGCTTGCTTCTGTGTATACCGGTACTAATAATTATATAAAAAGATGGAAAAAATATATATACGAAGATAAAAATACGTATACATGCCGTACAAGAAATAATAAGAATAGAAAATAATAATATACACTGATGAACACATACATCTGAAGAACTTAATATGCAAGTTCCTGCAGACCATGCAGCCCCATCATCAATAGCTGTACCGCTTCTAAATTTGGTTAGACTATTGTCTAATTTGTTCATTGGTTGTTCTAGTACAGTATGTCGCGGCTCGCAGCAATGAAAATCACTGTACTCATGCAGTCCAGAAATTGGGTTTGTTATGCAATACATGGCGGCCAAAGAGCGAGTGACAAGCTCTATATTTAGAGTAATTGAGTAACAAGTAAATAAAAACATTCTCTATGAGAAAGTTGGTGGGATATAGGATATGAAGGCAATTGGTGGTGTAAAAAGCAAGGAAACAAGGTCTTATCTGAAGGGAAAATGTAATAGTGCTATATTTAGCACACAAACAACATATACCCTAAAATGTGCTAAATATAGGACTATTACATTTTCCCTTCAGATAAGACCTTGTTTCCTTGCTTTTTACCCCACCAATTGCCTTCAAATCCTATATCCCACCAACTTTCTCATAGAGAATGTTTTTATTTACTTGTTTTCTTAATTTTTTTATCACAACCCAATGACTGTTGTATCGCTGCTTCTCCATTTTCATTTCTTTCCATCTATACAATATAGGGACACGGTCTCCGACATGATTATGACGACGTAGTCTCGTACGCATACGTTTTATAACGCTCGCGTTCAGCAGTCTGTTTCTTTTCTGGGTCTGCTTCATAGCTTTCGCGTTTGTTTAGCTGACCGTTTCTTTTCTGGGTCTGCTTCATAGTATTCGCGTTTAGCTGCCCGTTTCTTTTCTGGGTCTGCTTTATAGCTTTCGCGTTTAGCTGACCGTTTCTTTTCTGGGTCTGCTTCATAGCTTTCGCGTTTAGCTGACCGTTTCTTTTCTGGGTCTGCGTCATAGCTTTTGCGTTTAGCTGACCGTTTCTTTACTGGGTCTGCATGATAACGCTCGCGTTCCCCTGTCCGTTTCTTTTCAGGGTCTGCCTTGTAGGATGCCCGTGCCGATTCTAAAACATCGTCTCGAACTTCAAGGTATTTCGCACGTCGTTTCGCTCGTTTCTTTTCTTGACGTGAAGGCATTTTGATGAAAACAACTTCACTAATAAAAAAGTAGCACACCAAACGACGATTGAATCACCAAAGAGCTTTTCTCTAATTGTTATGCTATTTATACACATGCCGTTTATCTTTAGACCGTAATTACGAAATGATCTAATTATACAAGACATAGGCTGATATTCGATTGTGTATCAAAGTATAACAACTACTATATTTATATAAAAGCGAGTCCTGCGGCCGATTCTGAAGCTATTGGTGAAATTTTCATCGCTTAAAAGTGTTCCTGACCCGAGTTATGCGTTGCCAAGAAGGAGGAGGAGGAGGAGGAGGAGACGAATTCCGAGACTGGGAACGAGAACGGGCAGCACACTCTTGTTCTCTGCAACCACGCGGTTCTGCGACATGAAACAAGAACGAAAGTACTCCTTTTTGACTTCTAGATCGATTGCTAAAACACGCTGCACGATCCGATCGTCGGGAGTGTTGTTACAGACGGGTCGCGTTTTTTTAATGACATTCATGGTCGTGGTCAAATCCTATATGGAAGTTTCTAACGAAACTTCCGATATTTCATTCATTCCACCATCGGTGGCACAAGGCATTTATTATGCTTAAAAACGCATATTGACCAGGATGCGGTCGAATCGGCAAAGATAGTCATTGGTGACAGGATTTTCCTGTAAACAGTGCCGTCGAGAAGGGGGGGGGGGGGGGGGGGGGGGGTAAGGGGTACAATACCCCGGGCCCCGCGGCACAAAAGGGGCCCCCGCGATCCCTAAGAATACTTTTTTTTTTCCAATTGTGTGCGACGACCCTTTCGTCTTCGATCGAGCACTGAATTTTTCACTCACTGCCAGTCTGCCACTGTTGGTCTGTACTGCACAATCCTGACGCACATGGGGAAAAAAATTCGTAGTAGAGAAAGTCCAGAGATAACTAGTCTGTCGGCAGTCACTGAACACCGCTATAGTCCATAGTTTGTATTTATACTTTTCATTGGAGCTTTTTCATTTGGTAATGCATGTACATGTAGGCTTTTAATCGTAATTTGTCGATTATATTCTAAAGTCGCGGCGCCGGACGAACGTTTCACACTGAGATAAAATCGATTAAATTTAGTCCATTAATCTTTCAGCCTGCATGTTTTAGAACAATGCATAGTAGCAGAGATATCGCATAGATTATCTCTGATAGTTTCAGCCTACAGGACCAGGGGGGCCCCCGTGAGCGTCCTTCCCCCGGGCCCCAACCTGGCTCTCAACGGGCCTGCCTGTAAAGTGATATATGACGAGAACCATACTGTCTTCGCGGTGGTAAAAAGCGTCGAATGCATATGGCAAACGGCATAGCAAAGCGACTTCCCACTACCAGTGGGCAAGGCAATGAAAACGTCATTCCTTCCATAAATGAGTGTATCGACGCCGAGCGTTGTTCAGGTCGAAGATCTGGTTAACCGCGGCGCACAGATGCTAGAGAAATAAGCTCAAGCCCGCTCATGGTTATTAACTGTATGACGTCACGAACAAGTTGCTATTTGATTGGACCTTCAAGTTGTTGAACGCACGGAACAAAATGATCAATAGCCCAGACCCCAGGCCCTATACGTTGCAAGCGATATTCCTTACGTGTGTGGGTCTGGGTACGAGACTATCCGCCCCCCCCCCCCCCCCCCCCCCCCCCCCCACCATTCCAGAAAAAAATGCAACGTTCGCCTGATGATTAAGTCTGCAGAGCGTTTGTATACTTAAGTTTGATACCACCATAGTCACGTCTCGATCAGATGTAAGATTTGAACGTTTTGTGCACATTAAAGTAATGAAATGATTTAATAGGATCCTCGCATTTGGACACAGATCTGAAGGAGGATCGCTCTTCAATGAGTCGTTTAGCATTCCATCGAAATGTTTTTTCCCCGTTTTTTCATTTATGCAATTAGTGCAGTTTGAGTTTATAACGGAAATGCCAGGTGCGGGCATACCATCTTAACCAAAAATATTGAACTGCCAGTTCTTAATTCTTATACACTTATGTCGCGAAAGAATGTATAAATGAATAGTTTTCAAAATAGACATTCCGCTGACACTATTTGCGTAAGAGAACAATGTACAGTGAATAAGCTAACTATAATACATTTTCAGCTGAATCACCAACTTGCATTGTTAATAATTATATACTCTGTACCTGGTTTAGTAATAATTTCCAACATTCCATAGTTAATTAATGATGCCCATTTAAATACATTAAAGTTAGCTTCAGTAACTCAATACAGGTTTACATATGCAGGCATGCTGAACATGCTAGAGGATTTCATTGCACTACTGTTGCTGCTGCTGAGATTACCATCTGGAACCACTGTTCCGTTAAGCTCATTCTATTCCTACGGATCTGCTGCTGGTGACACTCTACTACCTCCTGCTGATGATGGATCTTCTCCTTCCATTACATTGCCAGCCCCATTTCTGTTCTTTGGAACATACTACTCTACAATATTTGTAAGCTGGTTTTGACTGCATTTACATTCAAAGATAAATTCATTGCACTCTTTGGAATCTTAAAATCGTGATGCGAGTGCACCCTTTGCGTTCACATCACACACACACACACATATACACACACACACACATACACTCTTAAAAAGTGACCTCAACCCCCAATTTAATCTTCATTGAGTTAAAAGTTGGTACAACTACACGTATGAGTTTAACTGTATCATGTTCTAGGATCCTATTGTTACAATCCTATCCATGTCATCTTACACTATCTATAGGTGAATAACAATGGTGACCTATCATTTGGTCGGGCATGGTCTTTGATCTTCGCACAGTTTCCTATCCCGACCTATCCAGTGGTGGCAATTTATCAGGCTGATGTTTACACTGTATATAATGGCAGTGTGTGGTACAGAATTACACAAACTGCTACACTTCTGGCAAAGGCAGCTAATGACATACGTGCTCTGACCGGGACCAATGTTAGTCTTCAGTGGCTGTTCATTGCAACTTGGGATCATGTTGGCTACTGTTGCAGTAGTAGACCAGACAAGGTAGTATACACAATCACGCTTTTCATAAATGTGGACAAAAGTTAGCTTATGCAAATATATATATGTTTTTTAAAGTCATGCAAAACTATTCAGCTTAACTATAGTATATTCAACTGAAATGATTTAGTGGTTTGCAATGATACTTCATTCACGGATCTAAGGTTCAGACAGTCACAAGTTAATTTTATTCATTCAGAATACTATCTTAATGGAAGATGATATCCACATATCTGTGCAATAGATAATGTACTCCTGTTCAAGTACACATAAATGTCTTGCATTGCGAGCAAATCCATTGTAAAATAAATGGTACAGTTCTATTTTATTCTTTGCATTGCTGACACAGTTTCATTAAAATAAATTGTTTATACCTGGAGTAACTGGTGCAAGTATAATATGTAAACTTTGCATTTCGCAGACCAACACATTTCAAGCTGTCCTTGCAACAGATAGTTTCAGATCATATGCAATATTCCAGTATGCAGATGGATTGATACAGTGGCCATCCTGGGGAGCACAGGTTGGGTTCAATGCTGGAAACAATGTGAACTATGTGAATATTCCTGGATCAAGCACACCTTACATCCTCAACATCGCTGGCAACAGCAATGTTGGAATCGGTGGGAAATGGATCTTCCTAATAAGTCAAGGTGCATTATTAAATAGTTTAAGATGTGGGATTTACACTACTATTGTAGGGACAAAGCACTTTGAATAATGAAGGATCCATGCAACGGTGTTCTTTATGTATTGTACTTAGGTCTTGTGTGTGCCTCAAAATATCCTAAAACTTATGCAACTCGCGTGTATTAAGTGTAACATCAAATTGGAGCTTTATTGTAAAAGGTGTTTATATGTTTTCTGTGCAAAGGCTCTATCTATTTTATATTCCAGTAGAGTTAAATTTGCATCTAGATTGTCGGTCTTTACACCTACAATATCATTCTGGCAGGGGGAAAATATGCTATACTGTGTAGTTTTCTGAAAGCTATGCAAGAAATTATGCCAATACAGTTTAGACTTATCTGTTTATATTATGTGTGCCTCAGTTCACTTACACATGTCATTAAACAAATACGTATCTACCTCATTTGTAAAGATTTTTTAATATGGTATCAAACTGTGGCTTGTAGCATGTGTGTTTTGCGACTGTTCTGTGCCACATACTGAATGTATGTTGGGACATATACTCTATACAGCTACGTGTAAAATATCCGCTTGTTTGGGGGTCTCTAAAATGTACCAGACAGGTCACTACAAGTTTAGGTTGGACTGCTGTACAAAGAAGAAGGCAATGGATGGCCCAATATCGTTAACAGTGAACATACCATAAAATATATCCAGTGTGTTACCTGTTTTCAATCGACTTGGCTCTATCCACTATTTCCTAATATGATAAGCTGATCTGGGTACAAGAACTTCACACCTGCACTCTGCATAGTTCTCACTTAGCAATTTCAAAAAATATACTTAAATTAATGTAGATCTGCAATATTTATTGATCAATAACTGCATTAATACCTTGCTTCCTTACTTTTTACTCACTTGGCGCATACAATTCCTGCATCTACATAAATTTATCTGTCTGAATATGCATCACCACTTTATTTCTCTCCTAAGTGAATCTAACCAAATGTTTACCTTTTACCAAATTACAAATAAGATACTCGATCGACAATTTAAAAAAGATACAATCACGTCAGATGGAAATTTCCCCTTTTGTTTCTTTTTTTTTTTTTGGAGATCAAGAAATGTAATTTGGTTCGTGCAGGACAATGAACACACCCTAGAACAGGGTGCTCATTATTAACACCAGGAATGCATGAGGTTTATGCAATATGGGCCAGACTTTGAGGGCAGAGAACCAGACAACAGCAACAGAGGTGAATACCACTCTTTAGAGGCTCTCTGTCCTCTTAGTTTTACATGCATGCTGCATAAACCTAGCACAACCCAGATGTGTGGTTAATCATGTTGTCATTTTCCAGTGAGGTGAAATGTATACACATTTACTTGAGCGTTAGCTACAAAATATGGTATGTTAGTCATTAGCGACACATTTGTGATAACTATTTTTTGTGCATCCTTATTTGTTAATAGCTGGCATTGTGTTTATCCGCTGTGTACCTCCTCCCATGCACATTCGTACCACCCCTTCCCCCTCCCAAAAAACCAAAACTAAAGTAAATTGAACTGTTTGAATAAAACACTAATCCTCCATACCCAAGGTAAAGATCTGAATTAAGCACACTGCTAGATTAGTTCAAATTCAGTTATAAAATTCATACAAGCATGCCAAGTTTTAACCATTTCAAAAAAAGTCACTTGCAATATTCACATATCAGTGTTCTGAGCTGGTCAATAACTTTAATTGGTTTTAGAACCAGTCAAGGTATTTGACCAGTTCTAGAACCAGTCAACCTGTCCTTCAACCAATTGACTATTATATGGATTCTTTGACTGGTCGATAAGTTGACCTGTTCTATGATGGGTCACCCAATTGTTGATACAGAATGCCTTACTGCAAACATTAGTTGGAGAGGTAATCCAAATAAATAATTAAAGAATCGTGCACTGTACACCATATGCATGCATTCTTGTGCTTTCCTTTCAGCTAAACTATCACGAAGATAGAGCTCTTGGAAGTCTATAAGTTTCAATGCTTCTTTAGTTGACATTAAGTCATTACGTTTTACATGTTGCTTATCTCGATCATCAGACTGCTAATACAAACACTTTCTACGTGGGTGTAATTAAAAACAGTTGCAGTTTCATAAGTGTGTATTGTGTGCATACATCACATGTTCTCAACTTGATTTAAGCACACATTAAGTGTACTAATATAGCTACATGCCTAAGCTTCCCATTTCTATATTATAATATACAGCTGTTCCATCTTGTGGAGTCCTGTACAACTACAGCGAGGGGGGCACTAGCTCTGAGTGGCTATGTGAAATGCTATGACCAACCATACTCTTCCTCCACCACTACAAGAGACTTGGCAGCCTGCAATGACACTCAAATAGTGTTTGTTGGTGCTAAAAGCTCCTATTCATCGACTGTGTTTGCTATTGGAGCATTTGGTTCTCCATACGTTTTAACAGCAACATACTCCACAACTACAGCATACTATGATCCTGGAGGTGCCTATTGGTACCGCTATCCATCATACAGTTTTGGCTTTGCTGATTTTTCAAGTGTGAACTTGAGTACCTGTGACGTTCGGGGCAGCAATGACTGTGTCAGTCGTCTCTGCTGGCATCTGGATCAAAATGCTGGTGGATACAGAGCTGGGTGCTCAACATTTTTAAATGGTGATCGAACATGGAGGAAAGTGATTTACAAAGGAAATAATAGCTCAGAAATGTGCAATCCAGGTAAGAGCATATGTTTACATTACTGCTGTATTTAGTGAAATTTTCAATCCAGAAATATTTCTTGGTGTGAAAGTTTTAAGTGGATTTATTGGGACATTTTGTGTTCAAAACTATTTTACAATGCAAAAAAATTCGGTCTATGTCAAAATTTTGCACAATTACAGTATACTTTATTCACGGATTTGATAATGCAACAATCATCAATTACCGGATGCAACAAAAAGGTCTATACAGGCAGTTGCCCTTTTTCTATGCCACTACAACAATATTATTTGTAATATCAGTGACTCATACAGCTAGGTATCTGATTGGTTGACAATCCCAAACAACCTATTGGTTAGGATCACTCTTTCAGACCAGCTGTCATGTACATGATTCAGTGATTGATAATGATGCTATATATGTGTTGTGTATGTGATTTGAGATAAGATTGTTTCCCACTTGTGACCTTGAGTTGCCTTGGGGCCGGTACTACATTGGTAGCAGAGTCTGATTTGCGGGAGAAGATGTCTACTGGAACTCACTTCAGTGTGCCGAAACCGTTTTCGACAGGAGACGCGGTGGAATGGTTTCAGAGGTTCGAGCTTTGCAGCAAAGCGAATGGGTGGACCGAAGAAATTAAAACCGCGAAATTGCCCACGCTTTTGGAAGGAGAAGCATTAGCGACCCGGCTAGAATTGGACGAAGAGGAACGAAAAGAGTATGAGAAGGTAAATGAGAAGATGGTTGAGATCCTGATGCCAACAGGATTCGTGACATTTGATCAGTTTCACCAACGGACCGGGAGAATCACTGTCTGTGTTCATCCACGACATAAAGAAGATGTTAGAACATGCAATGCCGAAAATCGATGGAGAGACGCGGAATAAACTTCTTCACCAACTGATGGCAGGACTCCCCTCAGAAATCAACAAGCAGCTAAGAGCTACAGGTGAAACGAAGGATTTGGACGAAACTATTAGCAGAGATAATATATAGATTATCTCTGCTATTAGGCGAGCGAGATTGTTACTCTCGTTGGAGGTACAACATGCGGCTACAGCGACTGTCAGTAACGAGAGTAGTGAACTCGATCTGAAATTGCAAAGCGTAAGCAGAAAGATCGAAACGTTAACAGAACAGGTGTCGGCATTGGTGGCACGAAACAAAAAGGACAAAGAAGAGATCACCTGTTTTTACTGCCAACAAACGGGGCATATGAAAAGGTATTGTCCAAACGGCAGCAGGCCACAGCCAAGAAATGTTTTGAGTGTGGCAGATTGGGACACATTGCCAAAGATTGCCGTCAGGGAAACTTCAACGGGATACTTGCTCAAGGTGAGGGCAGCAGGTACTCCAGTCGCCAGTAAGCCCTACAGACGTTACTCTGGTATCTGCATTAGTAAATACTGTAATTGGAGAACTCTGTGGTACATCAGTGCAAATGATGATGGATTCCGGTTCTTCTGTGTCGAGCAATTAAAAATTGCTCAATTGGCCATTGCGGGGCGAGGAAAGCGGTGCAGGTGTGACTAGTTACAGCTTCTGGTGAACCTATGCCCGGGCGAACGGATGTGAATGAATACCACAGGAAACCCAGTGAGAGTGCCACTCAGACGAATTCCAGCCCAATATCGAGAAGAAGTGGAAGCGCACGGCAGATAAAAGACATGCTCGACAAAGGAATAATTGAAGAGAGCAGCAGCCCTTGGATGGCTCCTGCAGTGTATCGCACAAAGAAAACAGGAGAAGTACGAATATGTGCGGATTACAGGGCATTAAACAAACAACGGTGAAGGATGCATACCCACTTCCCTTGGTTTACGAAGTTCAGGATCGCTTATCGGGATGCACAATATTCTCTATACATTGGACTTACAGTCAGGTTATTGGCAACTTCCAGTACGACTATGAGAAGACAAGTTTTTGTCCTGGACCTGGGTTAGGGTTATTCCAGTTTCGATGAATGCCATTTGGATTGACAGGGGCACCAGGATCTTTTCAGAGACTGATGAACAAAACCTTTCGTGGGTTACCATTTGTTACAAAATATACATAGACGACGTTTTGATTCATTCAATCAACAGAGAAATGCACAAGACCCATTTAGAACAGGTATTTCAGCGAATCAAGGAGGCAGGCCTCACTCCTAAAGGCTGCAAGTGTCGTATAAGAAAGGATGAAGTGATCTATCTGGGGCATGTATTTTGTGGCCGCGAGCTCGATCTAGTTGTAACAGGCACGCCCATCTACTAATTCATCCATACATGATAGTTAGCCATGCTATGTCAGACACTGTCTCAGATAAAATGAGTGAACAGGATATAAAAATAGAATTGGTGTAGATGTAGGAATTGTATGCGGCATCAAATGAGTAAAAAGTAAACCAGAAACAAGGGATTACGGATGATGCAATTATGACTTTATATAAATTCATAATTGCATAATTTCAGTAATCCCTTGTTTCTAGCTTATTTTTACTCAATAAGTGTATACACTTCTTACATCTACATCAATTTTATTATGATACAATGTATCTCGTATCATTGCTAAGTCCAGTGTATGCAGTTTCTATCTTGAATATCGAATATGCTATAACCATAGCAGTACTCGTATTGATCTGTTTCGTGTACAGCATCAAAGTGTACTAGTTTGAAACTTAAGCTTACTGCAACAATTGTTACATGCATGAACACATATAAATATGATATCAAAATATGCATCCAACTAACATGCACTGTCATACACAGATATGTAGAATATCGCAGTTTAAGCCAGTAAAAATAATCTCATTCTTCAACATGGAAACATGCATGTAGATGAATGTGCTCTGGGTATAAGTGGATGCAATCAGTATTGTACCAACACCATTGGAAGCTATGTATGCAGTTGCTACCTTGGATACCAAATCTCTTCCAACAGCAGATCTTGTGTGGGTAAGAGAATTTGCAAGCAGTAAACTATTAATTTAATATATGCTACTTCCCACCACACAGACATAGATGAATGTGCTCTCGGTATAAGTGGATGCAATCAGTATTGTACCAACACCAATGGAAGCTATGTGTGCAGTTGCTATGTTGGATATCAAATTTCTTCCAACAACAGGACTTGTGTGGGTAAGAAAATATACAATCTGTGACACTCAAATATTAAAAGTATGCAGCACCTATATAACTTTACGCATAATTATATGTTATTGGTGCACAACTTCCCACCACACAGACAGAGATGAATGTGCTCTGGGTATAAGTGGATGTAATCAGTATTGTACCAACACCAATGGAAGCTATTTCTGCAGTTGCTACCTTGGATACCAAATATCTTCGAACAGCAGAATGTGTGTGGGTAAGAGGACTGTGCATGACACTAAAATTTTACATGTACATGTAGTTTCATATGCACAACTTCCCACCACACAGACATAGATGAATGTGCTCTGGGTATAAGTGGATGTAATCAATATTGTACCAACACCATTGGAAGCTATGTTTGCAGTTGCTATGTTGGATATCAAATGTCTTCCGACAACAAGAATTGTGTGGGTAAGAGAATATATCCTGTGTGTGCATGACACTATGACCCTGTATCATTGATAACAAATGTACATGTGGTTTCATATGTACAAACTTCCCACCACACAGACAGAGATGAATGTGCTCTGGGTATAAGTGGATGCAATCAGTATTGTACTAACATCTCAACTTGTGAAAAATTCATTTTAAAAACAGCATCTAGTTCACTACAGTGGTCCTATCTAATGTGATCTCTAATTACTGCAACTATGCATTGAAATCAAAGATACTTAAACTATACATAAGATCAATGTTGTAATCAGTTGGGCAGTTACATAAGTATAGTTGTAGATATTATGAATTGTGACAAGGATTGAAACCCTTTTTCTTATTTGATTTTCAGCAGCAATACACAAATAACAGAGCAAACAACATAATAACTTATACAAACATACATATACCAAGGGCAGGTAATGGATACATTTACAAACTACCTATAACAAATTGTGCAAAAGGATATTACTAAATTGTGAGCAAAGCACTGAGATGTTTGTAGAGGAGATGACATGCTGAGGTAAAGATTCATACCATATGGAAATGATTTTTCAGTGAAACAGTGGATCAAATGCCATGTATGCTTTATGCACATTAATTTTAAAAAAATGTGTACCCTTCATTTGCACACAGATATTAATGAATGTGTAACAGACACAAGTGAGTGCAATCAAATATGCTCTGATACAAATGGAAGCTATGTATGTGACTGCTATTCTGGATATGTACTTCTTTCTGATGGCAAGACATGCGACAAAGATACAAGTAAGTAGTTACATGAAAATGATTTAAAATCTCATGTTGGTGCCCAATTTCAAAAACACACCACATGCACATACCCAATCAAAGGGTAACTTTTCAGTGGTATTTTTCAAAGAATGTTCCGTGTTTACTGCATACAAAACACAATATGATTATAAAGCAAGATATGGGATCGTTTCCGCGAAAAGGGACCTAATAATGCATACATTATACAATTTCCAGTACGCGCAATAGAAATGTAACGCTTGCGTTAATATGTATGGTTAATTAACAATTCAGAGCCTTATAACTGCATGACAGATAATCGTGTGTAAGAAGCAATGTGTAGAGGACATTTCAGACTTCTAGAATATCAAAAAATGTGAAATCTTGAAAACATGTGCTAGGTCCCTTTTCGCGGAAATGATTCCGTAAGTCTGGCAAACTAATCCAACTCTGATGTCCATCTTTGCTTTGCTGTTTGCATAGTAATGTGTTCCTTTTCATTTAAACCATACTTCTTTATTACTCTACATTTGTCATATATTATTTTGATTTTATTCCAATACCAGTGATGGCCAAAATATTTTTAAGCGACGAAATCACCCTTGTTGTGTTTTTAGGACAAGCAAAGGAAGAGCAACGCTTGCATTAAATGTAATAGTCAGTACCATAGATAGTCCAATTTTGGATGCAAAAAATAGAATTATTTGATAGAGAAACTTTACAATTCACAGATAACAA